>JAQGAW010002655.1:0-14561 GCA_034698025.1 Phthiracarus crinitus | reverse complement strand
GAAAATATATTAAGTGGTCTGGTCAGAACTGGTTTGTTTTTGCTGCCTTAATGACAATGAAAAATAAACGTGAATGTCATTTACATTTCTGGCCTGGATTTTCAAAACATGAAATGGAAAATTTAATACCAAAATTTAAATCAGAAATATTTTGCAAAAATTCATGTAACTAATTTTAAAATTTTTTTAAGGACTTTAATAAATTCATCTAATTTTTAAAACAATTTTGATTAAAATTTATGATTATATGTAGTTTTACTATATAAAGTAATAATAAATTTATTCGATAATTTTTAAAACATTATTTTCCATAAAGAAATACGAAAAAATTACATAAAAATGAACTTTCAATTGAAGGAATGGAATAGAATTGAATCGTAATTATAGTATAGTAAACATGAATTCACAAATTTATCAGCATTTTTAATAATCTAACACTTTGATTGGGATTAGAGATGAGCATTTTAACTGTTAGGGTTAAACTATTAATTGAAGTTAACCGTTAACTTTTAACTCGTATACAAATATTATAAAATATAAATATTTTTCTAATTATTGCATAATTTATTTGAAAATATATTATAAAAATTCTAAGAAATGAGTTTGTTTTTATCATTCAAATATTTAATTTTGGATTAGGTTTTAAATATAATAATTTTAAAATAAATAAATGTATCAAATCAATTATAAAACTGAATAAATAGGAAATTAGATATCATAAACAGGAATGGGATTTTTATGGTATGTCATAAAATGCCATTATTTGCCATAATCAGACATTGATGTCATAAATTACCATAATTTTAAAAAAATAATTCAAATACGCATAATTTGACAAATAATTATTGAATATATTATAAATTTCGTAATTTATATAAAAATAAATTTATTTTTAAGAAATATTAAAAAGACACGGAAAAAATATTAACCCTTACATAGTATTAAAAATATTTTTTAGATATGATAGTATTAAGTTGATATCAAAATTTGACATTTATATGAAAAATGTTTTTTTAATTTGATAATTTTTAACTAATTTGTTTAATATTTAAATTAAATTGTATAATTGTATAAATTTTGCTAAAAAATGTTATAATTTAATAAAAAAATATGCAATAATCGATGCCATATTTTGGTAAAAAACATGCCATAATACCATACCATTATATACACTCTTAGACGCCATAAAAATCCCGTTCCTGATCATAAACACCTTTAAAATGAATTAAATTCAAAATGGTGTAATCAAACTGAGGTGAATTTGTCGGATATGTAAATATTTCTTAGCATATGAGAGAATTCAACTTTAAATCTGAAAGTGTGACCAATTCAACGACAAACTGCATTGAAAAGGTGTGCTGTTTTATGCTATGTGTAATTTACGAGTTAATTACTAAATATTTCATTATTATAATCATGTAAAACAAAAGAAGTAATAGTAAAATACAAATGCCAACAACAGTACTGTAATATTCATATATGCATGTACTGTAAGCTTATATGCAAATATATAATAAGCAGAGACCGGATATTTGGTTTAATCCCAAATTTCACCAAAACCACCAAAATTGACAAAAAATCGTTATAACCACAAAATTTTTTAAAACACTGTTTATTAAACCAAATTTTTAGTTAAAATAAAATATAACCCTAAAAATAAGTGTTTTATCAAAGATTGTGTATTTAAATTTTTGTGTTTATTCTTTTACAATTTTTTTAGTATGAGCTAAAAAATTAAAATTCTTAAAATATTTTTAAAAAGGTTTCTTTAAAATCTTAAAATGAAAAAATTTGTATTAAGTAAGCGGAGGTTTTTTGAAACTTGAGAGAAAAGTTTGTTTAAAAACTTTTAATCATTAAATATAATAATATTTTCAGTAAAATATAGGTTTTTGAAACAACCAAATTCTTTAATATTTGTTCCCAAATAACCATCAAATATCATAATCTTATTTAACCAAATATCCACTATAATGTTTTACTGACTCGTTTATCATAACAGTGAAAGAGCATAGAGCCATAGAGCTATCAAATAGAGTACAGCCTTTCTGTACAGATGTAAGCGTTCTCTTAGACTACTCTACACTCAAAAATATTCAATTATTAAAAATACTCATGAAATTGTATAATCATCTCATTAGCATGAATCACACAAAGATTCTTGTTTTCGTTAACGCATATAATATTAATAAGTTTTCGATTATACGGTCGATACTATTGACGCGTAAAAATTGAAAATAAAACCTACACAATCCTTTGATGCCCTTCAAGGTCAGAGAGAAATGAGCTTAAGCTTACGAGTAAAACTGAGTTGAAATTATACAAGAAAAGAATGAAATGTTGAAATTTTATTTTTGTTATTTGCAGCTAAACTCTAAATTTAATGAGAAGTTTAATATAAAGTTACGAAAAAACTGAATTAAACTAAACAAACAAAAGCATTATATATTTATATAATTCGTATAGAAATCGTGTTTAATAAAAGTATAATCAGTTTAAAAACAATATAATTTAAAATATTTTAACAGATTGTTGGTTAGCGATGTAATAGCAATGTTACGCGAAGATATGCTTTTAAACACCAAAAATAGCTGCGAGGGATGATATGATAACGCTAACCGACTAACCCCTTATGCAAGCCATACAGCCATACAGCCATACACGCTCCAAATACATCACTATTGCTGTTATAGGTTTTTAACTAATTCTAGTGTATTATCCACTTGTTTTACTATTCATCAATTAATAGTTTAAATGTTTTGTCGACCTTCATATTATCTCAAATATGACAAACATTAAAAGTATTAATTTTCTATCTGTTGGCGGCGATCGGGTTTAAAAAACGTTTTTTAATCAAAAACAATTTGTTACCACAACTCGAAAACATAACGCTTTTTGTTAACATTTTAATAAGTTATATATTTATCTAACTTTAAATTAAATTTTATTGCAATATTTTTAGCTCAAAAAAATGTTAGATTAAGTTGAATAACGAAGTTTAAAAGCAAAAATTTTCAGGTGATTTTTTTCTCTGATATTGTTTTTTCTTTATCATGCGATAAAATGTGTTGAATAGGTGTAAAAAATCTGTCGCTATTCATATCGATTCGTTAATAAATAATATAACAACTGATTTAGCTTTAAAAAACACTTATAGCTTTTAAAAATGATTTTTACTTTTTTTTATTATAGTAGTATTAAACTTGAGATAAATATAAATATAAATATATAACTGTTTAGTCTATAAAGCGTTAAACTTTAATGATCGAATGTAAGCAATACCTGAATGGTGTTGAAGCCACGAATTAGGGCTTTGCGTACCATAAAGAAGTGAAGTTACGCTTAACTTTGGTCTCTCTTTTTTGTACATTATTTTTTATATTAACAAAATCAATAAAATTTATAAAACATCACAGCTCTAATCGAGAAAACCTTATTTTAACACAGTTTTGATGAATTGTGACTTACATACACTAGTTATGATAGTGTAGACCCAATTGGTTGTGCTTTAGACCCGTCAGACGAGTTGCCTTGAAAGCATGCATTTTTCTACATCACAGCAATATTGACTGTGAACACACACACGCATACATACAGTATATGCTATATAAGCTGCATCTACTCTATAGCATTCATTTACTGAACTCTACTGCAGTTTTTTTGTTGAAGACGCAAATAGATGTACAAAAACGAGTCACAAAACGAGTTGTTAACTCTCGGGTATTGAAGAACTCAACTCGTATATCAATTACGTTGAAAAACTAATTATTATTTTTATGTTACTATTTTTTCTGATATTTTCGCTTTTATTGCATTAATATTATTACAAGAGTTATTAAAACAAAACAATTTATTTCTATCACTAAAATCATTGAGTTTTCTAATGACAGCAATAAAGAACGAAACAAATGTGGAAATTAGTTTGATGTTAATCACAATAAAGTTTTTGTTTCATTTATGAATATGTGAATGTGAGTGTACTGTATGTATGAGTGTATGAGTATGTCTGTATGTGACTGTACTGTATGTTAACCTCTATCTGTAAATGTATAGTTTAAAGGGTTTGTACCTTCAAAACAATAAACTAATAAAAAATATTAGTCATTGAAATAATTGATAAGAAACGATAAAAGATTGGAACAAAGCATTTGCGTTCGCGTTTTGTCGGTCAGTGACCGATCAGGACATAGACTCGGATCGAACTCACTGTGAACAACGAATATATGAGTGAATATGCAAACATTGCAAACATTCATACCATTCATATATGAGTTTGAACGTCATTTTGTTAACATTTACTAAACTACATACGAATACGATTTATTACTATTAATCGTTAACAATCGCTTATAGCTTACCGTTTCTATCGTGAACATCCATAGTTGTAATCAATTTATAGGACACAAACACTGAATTAAAATAAATATAATATAAACCATTAACAGTAATGTAGTGGTAGTGTAGAGAGTATAGACGAGTCAAGGCTATACTCTTATAAAGTACACAAATACAACCATTTCAATGCACTCGCAATGACGTCAATACCATTCTAACACTAGTCAACCACAATCACAAACCCGAGCTCTAATTCATTCAATTCATCCAATAATTATTACTATCTTAAGCTATTTTTGTAAAGTTATTTTGTTCAGAAATCTGATGTAAAGATTTTTATAAAATGTATTTTGTTGGCTCATTTAATTAAAACCTGAAAATAGTTTAAGCTTTATTAAAATACCAAAGTTCTGAATACACAACTCTTAATATATTTATTCGTTAGTCAAATACCGGTATATGATCGAACAATTATCACTATTATCTTTATGCTAAATAATAAAAGCAAATACTGTTATTACCATATTTTATCGATTACAAGTGAATATCCATTTAAATTTATTTGTATTTAAGTATTCAAAAATCCAATTCAATTGTCTCGACATTTCTCGCGCAGAGATTACTCGTAAACATTTCAAATTATTACACATTCCCTTTAATTTTTGTGTATAACTTATTGTCAGTAACACTAAGCTAAGCTTATCTCTCCTCCTTTTACACAATATTATATATAAAGGAATATATATATATATAAATTAATATTTTCAATGTCATTCAGCATATCATCGAATGCCAGCTTTTATATTCGAGCGTTTGTTTCTATAGAAACATTGCTGTTATTTAGATTTAAATATTACATAGTATTTAATAAAAGATCAATTTCTCAATGTTTTGCTACTTTTTTCGCGTAATCTGAATGCTAACGCAATCTATTGATTATTTATTCTCATTTGTCGAGGATTAGCGTTACTTTAATTATCAATACTGTATACGAGTATTGACTATAAGCGTAGAGTTAATAACTTAATAATAAATGTTACGAAATACTATCATATAATTATAGAAAAGAAACAAAATTTCCTTAATAACACTTTTATATTATAAGGCAATAAACTTAAGGCAATAAATATGTTTTAATTTTTTTATATTTAGTTTGTTACAAAACCAATTACTGCACTACACTGTCGTAAAAAAGTAAAACTCATGTATGAGATAGTAATGGATTAGTTTAATAACGTTATGCACACACAATACAACTTAATATTCTAGTGATAATCGAATCGAGAAAATCGAAAAACATGAACAGATTTTTGATATCAATACACGAATTTTAATGACATTAAAGTGATATATATTATAGATTTTGATCGCTTCACAACAAACTGTTATTTTGATTATGATTACTAAGGCTTAGAAATCGTTAGGAAAAAGAGTACAAAATCGTTTAATATAAAGGTTCGAAATCGTTAGAAATTTCGTTTGAAAAATTTTTAAGTTTAATTAAAAAACTTTTAATCAATTTCTTCACTAAATAACTTTTTAATATTTACAAAAAAAATAGTTTTTTACTCGAAAAATTTTTTTATTTATGTCATGAACTTAACCAAAATTCAGGTTTAATTTTTTCATTTACAATAAATTGCACAAAAAATGAATTCAAATATGGACGTACAGTATATTAATTAAATATTAAATTTATGCCTAAAAATATGTATTATTTGTTAAAATATTTGCAAACTCGAAAAATCGTTTAAAATTTTTAGAATCACTTATATGGATCTAATAGGACCTCATAACTTGTAGTTAATTTGACAATTTATTTCAATATGTTTAATATCCAATACCTTTAATTTAAAAAATCTTAAATAATTAGTTATAAAATCATTGTCTCTAACAGTTGTGATTTTATACAGATTTTTCCTAAACTTTCTTAATCAACAGTATATTTTTCGTTTGCTAGTTCTTGTGATATTTTTCCTTTAAAAGTTATATTTGCAACAGAATCCCTAACTCTTGAAATAAAATGACATTAGCCTTAATTAAATAAATATATTCTTATAAATATGCAATATATTTAAAATACAATATTTTGCTATTATTTAAAAACATTTGAATAATAATGTCATTAAACTGATGATAAATCTCAATCACTAAAACCAAATGAAAGCTTTTAAGTTATAATTTAAACAAAATGCTTTTTATGGTACGATTATAGCACAGAGCCATTAATTCTATATTAAATTTGGATTCATATTCTCAATGAATATACCGTACAATCCAATAATAAATCAGATCATATGAGCTTAAATTTCATTAAAACTCATTAAAAAAGTATTATACAAAATAAATTTGAGTCAAAAATTTTTCGTTTAATATTAAAGAATTTATTCGGTTATATTTAATGAATAATCTTATTATTTAACGGTTAGATTTAGCCACGCGTTCCAATTCATCTTTCTTTTTAATGGCATAACTGTTGGAAGAGCCCTATAATAAAACGTTTATAAGTTAATAACAATATCTATAAGTTATGCATCAATGCATAAACCTTTGCAGCGTTAATCAGTTCGTCGGCTAAACATTCGGCGATAGTCTTAATGTTTCTGAACGCTGCCTCACGAGCACCAGTACATAACAGCCAAATCGCTTGATTGACGCGTCTCAGTGGCGACACATCCACCGCTTGTCTTCGAACGGTTCCAGCTCTGCCAATACGAGTGGAGTCTTCGCGCGGACCGCTATTAATGATAGCGTTAACCAAGATTTGTAATGGATTGTCACCAGTAAGCAGATGTATGATTTCGAAAGCGTGTTTAACGATTCGTACAGCCATTAACTTCTTTCCGTTATTCCTTCCGTGCATCATCATTGAGTTCGTCAGTCTCTCTATGATCGGACATTGAGCCTTACGGAACCGTTTAGACGCGTATCGACCGGAAGAGTGCGGCAAATATCGAGCGTACTTCTCCTTTACCGCTATATAATCCTATTAATCAATTAATTAATTAATTAGGTTTAAATGCGTAAAAACCGCATAAACTGGTGTACCGTTAAACTAATATCAGACACTTGTACATCACTCGAACTCCAACGACCAAACAATTTAATTTCTAACGGTTCGAGAGTACCTCCAAGAGTGGCAGCAGTTTGTTGCGGTTCGTCCCACGTGTCAGCCATCGCTATGTTGGCGTTAATCGCGTGATTAATTAAATATTTAGCGTTTATAAACTAAATAGAGTTAACGAGTAATGGCAACACGTTTTGAAAAGGAACAGGAATTACATGCATATGACATATCATATCATACATATATACCGTATATATGATACCATGTGTTTTATAGATTTACAACATATTGTGATTTTGTCAAAATTCTTGTTTTACTTTCAATTCTGTAACAGTGCTTTATTATCGCACTTCTTATTCAATTCTTTTCATTAATCATGTTATTAATACTCCATTTAGCACTTAAGTGTTTAAATTGATTTAAATTGCTGGTAAAATAAAAGTTTTAAGTTTCATAAAACTTAAATCAATTTTGTATTTGCTTAAGCTTTTCATCAAAATTCTTAGAGAATTGCGCAAAAATCTTAATGTAATTTAATAAATTTCGGTATAATTCTTATTCTAAAAAATTTATAATAAATTTATAATAAATTTATAATAAATTTATAATAAATTTATAATAAATTTATAACTTAAGTTAATATGCATTTAATTGTGTTAAAATAGATTCCTATTTCAAATCTAAAACAGAATTGAAGTTTGAATCACTAGTTTGCTCATCACTAATGCTTTACGAAAAGGATTAAACGTAAACATAGAATTCTATCACTAATTTGAACAATAATTTCACAAACATTTTCTAATCATTGTCATAATATACTTTATAAAACATAAAACATTGCAAATATTGTTCATTTTCATCAAATATTAGAGAATAATAGATAAATGGGTGATCAAACGAAAGCGGTTTTATACGCATTTTGCGGCAAAAAGAAAGTGACGCCTATTTATGATTATAAACAAATCGGTTCCGGAACCAGAATAAGATTCAAGTGTGAGGTAATTATCATTTATCATATTATAGACGATATATCACATTATTTTCTAATGTTATGTGTGTAAGGTTCGCATCGATGGTTACTCATACGTCGGAATCGGTAACTCAACCAATAAAAAGGACGCGTCAGCCAATGCTGCGCGAGATTTCCTCATGTATTTGGTCAGAGAGAACCACATTAAGGAGAATGAGTTACCATTCCATACACAATCACAATCTAATTTTGCTCAAAACACTCAACAAATGCCATCCGTATCTAATGATATGCCGCCACAGCAACACATAACACCGAACAATATAGAGATTGATAGATCATATCCGGCAGACATTCGTCATATGCAAGGATTTCTATCATACAGTGATGGACCGAAACAGGATTATATCGATAAGATCGCGCAAAAACGAAAGTTCGAAGAGGCGGAGGAATTGGATGTGAATAGCGGTATACACGGAAACTGGACGCTCGACAACGCTAAGCAACAGCTCAACCAATATTTACAAATTCATAAAATTAAAGCTGAATATAAATTTACTTCTGTTGGTCCCGATCATAACAGGTTTTATCATTTGTTTCATTTTCATACATTTAACAGAAATTTTGTTAATTTATAATTTATACTTTTTATTCAATAATGCGTTAATCAATAATACTTTAAGCTACGAATTTGAATATAACGATAATTTTATTGATTTCTTGATATAAATTATGAGAACAAATAAGTGCGCGATCCCTAACTTTTAACAGTTTGTATTTCGAGATTAATTGTCGAAAGTTTAAAACATTAGTTGATTATCAGTTTAAAAACAAACTCTCCGTCAGATTACAGTTTCAAGCTTACAGTGTATTGCATTACATTATATTCAATAATAAATTGTGTTTATATTTTAGATGGGAGTAAATTAATTCAATTATAATTTATAAAATGTTGGCATAATTTACTCCTTTTTAAAATATGTTTATGATTATTTTAAAATTCTTTAATAAATTATTAATAAGTACAGTCAAATACCGATTTTATGAGCCTGTGAATCAATTTTGTTGAATCAAATGGTTGTAAATAATTATCTGTTCATATTCGATCAAATACGTATAATTGTTGTTACCGTAATTTGATTGTCTACGTAGATATCAAACTTTTTATTAATATAAACACTGCGTATGTACGGTACGTACTGACAGACTTGAAAACTTTGAATATTTCAGTAGGAAAAAATTTTATTTTGAGAAAATGTTGATAAATTCTGTATCAAATGTGTAAAAATTTTTAATATCGTTTAAAAATAAATGCTATTTTTAATACTAATTTAGTAAGTTTTTGAAGCAATTTACTTGTAACGCTAATATGTTATACAATTCTTGCTATTTATTGAGACTCTAATGAACAATTAAATATTTAATTATAATTATTAAAACTTGAATATAATAGACACATTTTAATAGACATATTTCTTATAAGCCAATTATCATCATATAATAAAACTTATAATGCTTTTCTAGATAAACCAGTTTGCTCTTTAAACTTGAGTTTTAACCTTTTGTTAGCTGACTTTCTTGAAAAGAAGTCCAGCTTATGGATTTGACCATGTCTGTCCGTCCGTCCGTCTGTACGTGCGCCGTCTTTATATTAATAAAGGGATTATACCTGTTCTTTATATTAATTAAGGGATATGTTAGATTTCCCAATATTGTCTTAAAAACTTATACAATTGTGCCAAAAGTATACAATAATTTTTTAGAAAGTCAGCTCTCTGTGAATGTGTCGTTCTTGTTTATTTATAGATTTGAAAATTGTTACGATAAAAGTTTCCCAGAATTTTTTATTTATTTTTTAGCATTACTGTAAATACAACTCGTAATCAATACTTTTTGTTCTTATTATGGGATTGGTATTGATGTTAACATAAAATCGGTTCATTAAACAAGTAATATTGGCTCATACAATCGGTACTCGACTTTACATATAAAACATTACCATAAAAACCATAGGAGAAGAAAACAAACGTATAATAAGATATTATTTTGATTATTTGGTGTTAAATATTGTTTTCAATTAGATTTCAAGTATGAAATTGCTTTAAACATTTCTTAGGAGTTTTATATGCGAATTGAATATACCGATACATCAATTGGGTAGAGGTAATCATTTGACATCTTTTTTGAATTTTATACTTCTTTAACTTATGTTCAATTATGAAATAGATGTTTATGCGAGCGAATTAGGATCTAATAAACAGTTAGCTTCTCGATCGTGTGCTCTATCAATAATGCGTCAATTATATCACTTTGGGGTTATCGAAGAATTTAAGATCGCATCTTCCAAACGCAAATCTTCGATTCAGGTTTGTTTTTTCAGTTTAAATTTAATTCACAGACAATAAAACATATTTGATTTAAGGTCGATGCGTATGCTCTTGAAATTCCGGCGCATTTTTTAGACATGATTCACAAAACACTTGCAGCTCTAAACGTTATCCCAATCCCTATTGCAGAACATCGCAGTTCTAATGGAATGCTTGAACAATATTCTTTAATTATTGAAGATAATGCGCCAATCAATACGGAACAGCCATTATCAGAACAGAAATGTGTGAATTGGTGTCCACCGATCGAGAATTGGAATGCTTGGAAAGGTTGTAATATAGACGAAGGAGCTCTCGCTACCAATAGTTTAGCACAAATCAGTGATATGTTGTTAAATAGTTTTCGGGAAAAACAGATTGAAAAACGAAAAGTATTGCCGATTTGGAGTTCAAAACAGTTCATATTAGACACGATTCGAAACAATCCAGTTGTTATAATACGAGGTTCAACAGGATGTGGCAAAACAACTCAAGTACCGCAATATATACTCGATTCGTTTATAGCTAGCAATAGAGGCGCATATTGTAATATAGTTGTTACACAACCGCGAAGAATTAGCGCCGTATCTATTTCTGAACGCGTGGCGCAGGAACGCAACGAAATATTGGGTTACAATTCAAGTGTCGGTTATAGCGTTAGATTTGAGAATTCGTTGCCTCGACCTTATGGTTCAATATTGTTTTGCACTGTTGGCGTGCTTTTGCGTAAATTAGAGAGTGGTCTTCGAGGCGTATCTCACGTGATAATCGATGAGGTACATGAAAGGGATGTCAATACTGATTTCTTATTGGTAGTCATTAGGGATATGGTCAACACGTTTCCAAACATGAGAGTAATACTTATGTCAGGTTAGTATATAAAACCTGATACTGTACTATAACGCATAATATCGTTAAAATAAATTTTAAAATCGGTTTTTGTTTTTAGCAACTATTGATACCTCAATTTTTCAAAAATATTTTGGAAATTGTCCCATAACTGAAGTTCCCGGACAATCATTTCCTGTTCAAGAATATTTTTTGGAAGATTGCATCGAAATGTTAAAATTTGTTCCGCCGAAACAAAATAAGAAGTCTAGAAAAAATGATGACGAATCTGAAGCATCTGTGGAGGGATTGGATGAGAATCTAAATAAAATTGTTTCGCACAGCTATTCAGAAGCAACGCGTCAAGTAATGACACAAATGAGCGAACGTGACATTAGTTTCGAATTAATTGATGCGTTATTAGTTTACATAAAATCTCTGAATTCGAATGGAAGTATTCTGGTATTCCTTCCGGGTTGGAATCTTATATTCGCTTTGATGAGACATCTTCAAGAACATCCAATTTTTGGTTCGGCTAACTTTAAAATACTTCCATTACATTCGCAAATACCTCGAGAAGAGCAGAGAAGAGTTTTTGAGCCCGTGTTGGAAGGAGTGACTAAGATAATTCTAGCCACTAATATCGCTGAAACAAGTATCACAATTGATGACGTAGTTTTCGTTATTGATTCGTGCAAAGTTAAGATCAAATTGTTTACATCTCACAATAATATGACAAGTTATGCCACTGATTGGGCTTCGAAAACAAATTTAATGCAACGTAAAGGTAGAGCTGGTAGAGTTAGACCAGGATTTTGTTTTTATATGTGTAGTCGTTCGCGATATAATAAAATGGAAGAATACATCAAACCTGAAATATTTCGCACACCATTACACGAAATCGCGCTCTCAATTAAGCTTTTAAGACTTGGCGCTATAACTACATTCTTATCGAAAGCGATAGAACCGCCACCTATTCATACAGTTATTGAATCTGAAGTAATATTGAGAGAATTAAAAGCACTCGACGATCAAAGCGAATTAACACCACTCGGAAGAATTTTGGCCAGACTTCCGATCGAACCTCGTTTGGGCAAAATGCTTATCGCTTCGTGTATATTTAAATACGCGGATCCAATTTGCTCGATCACAGCGAACGCGAGCACATGTCCCGATCCTTTTGAAACGTATTTAAAGCGAAGACTGAATTACGTTCACAATCGTTTCGGTCGATGTTGTTATAGCGATCACATCGCAACTTTGAACTCGTTTAATGAATGGGAACATATACACCACATGAGAGGAGAACAAGAATCTAATCGTTTTTGCGAACGTTTCTGCATTTTGCCAACTGTTATGAAAATAACGTACGAAGCAAAGAAACAACTGATGGATTTGCTCAGATCTTCAATGTTTCCGGAAGATGTTCTGCAACAGATGTACTTTCCTCGTGATAATCAAGATGGTTCTAACTTCTCTTTAATTGCCGGTTTGCTAACGTTTGGTCTCTATCCCAATGTTTGCATTCACAAAGAGAAGAGGAAAGTGTTGACTACCGAAGCGAAAATCGCGTTAATAAATAAATCATCGATATGTTACACTAATCTTCCCGAACAATTTCCGTCACCATTTTTTGTGTTCGGCGAAAAACTTAGAACTAATATAGTGTCAGCCAAACAGATGACTATGGTTACACCCATTCATTTTTTGCTATTTGGCGCCAAAAGAGTTGAGGTAACGGTCGATGGTTTCGTTCAGTTGGATAAATGGATTGATTTGAAAATGGATGCACATTTAGCGGCAGCTATTGTGGCGCTCAGGCCTCCATTTGAACATTTAATTATGAAAGTTTCCGCAAATCCCGATATCATTTCCAACTTAATGCCTCAAGAAATACAACTTATAGAAACTATTAAAGAACTTTGTAATTTCAATAATGTTGAGCTACAAAAACTTGAACCAAGAGCTGACAGGTAATCAAAATGCATTAATATAATCTAAAGTATACTATTAATATATTTGATCATATTTTTGAGTGTGATCTTCAGTATAGTAATAGCAATTTGCAGATTAAATATTTAGCTCAGATTATACGCTATGCGCAGCACTAACCACGAGTTAATTTTATGACAACCGTATTGATTATATCTTTATCTTTTAGTACTTCAGCGGCTGTTAACATAACCAATATTTCAACACAACAATTATCATCACAAATTCCTCAATTTTAAAAGAATTGTTAGAAATTTACATACTAATAATTTGATTAAAATAATGTTGAATATTACAGAGGATTAACCAAACAAATATAACAAAATGAATATCATTAGATTAATTTCAAATATATTTACAAATTTCATTATCATTTGAATTTTAAACTTACGGTTAATCATTATCTAGAAATATTCATATTTTCTATTCCATGTATAAATAAGTTATGCAGCGAATGATATATTTAATAATTTTAATGGAAACGCATTAAAATGTTTATTTGTTATCGAACTGTTACAATATTGGATTATAAAATAATGTTAAAAAGAATAATCCGTATTAAAATCAACATATGTTTAGCGCTAAAATAAATTTATAAAATGCTTTAAAATATTGGAAATAAAATTTTCATATCATTAGCTTTGCTTATCTAATAATAAAATTTGGAAAATTAAGAAAATTCACTGTGAATTAATAGATATTTGTGCCACTATTTGATGTTCATTATCAAAGCAAAGCAATTTAAAGCGTAAGAAATGTCGCTAAACTCATAAACACAACTGTTTGCTATGTGCCAATTCGGACTAAATTTTAAATTATCAATTTTTTGTTTAGTAATGCGAACTTCGTTTGCTTTCTTTTGTTGGCATACACTTGAATGGTAAAGTTTTCTAATTGAGTCGATGTAATGTCTGTTTGACATAACGTACTGTAATCAAATAATATTCATGTTAACGTAACGTTTTAAAAATATCAAACTTCAATAAACAAACCTTGAAATAGT
>JAQGAW010002654.1:0-14562 GCA_034698025.1 Phthiracarus crinitus | reverse complement strand
TCCACGAGACTCCTGTCAACCCTCTGCAGAAATTTCTTTTTACAATATTTTTTAATTAATGTCCTCTACAAAATAAAAGTGGTCTCAAAAAATTCGGCTTAATCCAACTGGGACTGCTCCCCCGTTAGTATGACTTCTGTCCAAAATATGCCTCTAAAATTCCATTTTTTTCAAAAAATGTAAGGTTTTAATGCATAATTCTTTATTTTCAATATAAGGCCTTTTTAACAACTTCGTTGTTCGTATGCTTTCAAAAAGTGTTATCGAGAAACAATGTTTACATTTGTCACTCTAAATCTCCAAATAATTAATCCTTATGTAATTTAGGTACTAAGATATAATTATACTGATATATAATAAGGTATTTAAAATTTAGTTAAAGTCTTAAAGAATAATTCTTGGGAATAAAAGAATATGTTTTGTTAAGTATAAATAAAAGTAAATGATCTTATTAGTCACTTATTAAAATCAGATACTTATTTCTGGTAAATGATTTACTCATTAATCATCGAAACATCCTCGATTTTTTCTAATTTCCAGGATATTTTTAATATTTTCATGTTATTAGCATTTTATAATTATTTTTGATCTAAATAAACGATTATGTCGGCAACAATGGATTGATAAAATGTTTTGAGCTATAATACTAATTTTTCACAATTAATAAACCAATTTATTTATTTATACGCTTAATGATAGATGAAACAAATTCAATAAAAATTTACTTATATTTTTCGACAAATTCTGGATTAATGAATTAATACATTAATTGGAAGCTAAGTATAAAATTATGACAAATATCCTGGATATGGGATATGAATATGACAAATATAATTTTTTCGTTGAAAGATTTATTTCGAAAAATTATTAATTTTGTATGACTAAACCAGCAAACTAGATAATTGTCATATTTTCTACGATGTTATCTAATTTCCAGGATATTAAAATTTTTTGTGTGCTTTAATATAAATTAAATTAATATTTATATAGATTGTCTAAAATAACAGATTAGGTTTAAATACAAAAACAGATTTAATGATGAATAAACTAATTGTGCCAATTTTGGCTTTAATTGTGCTCTTCTGTGTTATTGTCGCAGAAGCACAGAATCCGATTGAAACAATGAGACTTAGACGTAAACGTGAAGTCACTCAAGTAAGTAATGCATCAAATTTCAAATAAAGTTTTAAATTAAAATTATATTAATTATCAAAATTTAATGCTTTCAGGCAGAGGTGGGAAGAATTGTTTCCGACTTTCGTGACATCGCAAAGCGTACGAACAAAATCATCGATGAAATTGGCGACACAGACAACGGAGACTTAAAGGCTATTGTTAGCGATGTTAATGCTATTAATAGTCAAATCAAAGATATTGACACTAATTTCTAAAACGGTAACAAATTTTTTAAAAATTTCATAAGTTATTCGCTTCAATTAATTTTAAAAATGTTTAAACTCTCTTATAGTTATGGGAAAACTTCATGTGGCACTACTTTTGGCAATACATTACTTATTATAATATAAACTATTTGACAATTTATAATTGTTCAAAATTATATTATTATTATAACTTAATTAAATAAAAACATTTATTAATTATTGCGTTATTTAATTATTAAAATGAAAAAGAATAGAAATTATTAGCCTTAATCTCAGTCAATAACAACACATCGGTAATCTATAAATTATCTTTATTTCTAAAAGAATTAAATTCAAACACATAGAAACTTAAACGTAGTAAGCATTTGTTAGTTATACATAATTTGCATTAGACTCACATCTTGTCCTTTAATTGCAAATTATTTGCATTAACATAATTTTATCCAAATACAGAAGAGCTCTAAATTTATATAACATTAAAAATATTAATTCTATAACTTACTAAATGTTTATTTTTTGAACGCTATTCTGTGAAACTATAGACTTTGATCAAAGTTTGCTCATTGATTAAATTCATAGCCACACGTAACTCTAAAAGCACAAAATTACATCATATAAACTAAACATTTAAGCGGGCCCCCGATATGTCGGGCCCCGGCGGGCCCCGACATATTCTTGCGGGCCGGGCAGAGTTCGGGCATATAAACAAAATTGTCGGGCCTAGTCGGGCTTTAACTCTTCACTAAAACATAAAAGTTTCACTTAATTTATTTTTTATGTAAAAATTTATCCTCTGACCGAAAGTTTACTTAAGCTAATTTGACATTAACCGATAAAAGAACTCTATTAAGACCAAATACAGTGTATAAATTATTATTTCTAAGATCAATTTATGATTATATTAAATAAAACAATATTATAACTATCTTATTACAATCTTTTTTATTTGATCGGGACTTATCGGCTTTTGCCTTTTTGAAAAAATCGGGATCGGGCCGGGCCTATCCTCCAACTGTCGGGCTTCAGTCGGCCTCGGGCCTGAAAATTTTAACAAATTAATAACCTAATATAAACCAATGGTTATGGTAGTTAAGGATCCAAACTCATTTAAATGAAGTGTCAACAGTGCCGGTTATTTTAGATTTTAAATTTCAATGATTGATTGTAAACTCAGATTAATTAATAAAATATTAAAAGAGAATAATTAATATATAAATTTTATATTAGTTTGGCAATTCTTTGGCAATACATTTGACAATTTGTTTTATTTATCAATATAAATTTACAACCAATAAATTTAAATTATTGCAAATTTAATAAAACGAAAATTAATATTTCTAAATTTCCTAATTTTTATACTTTTAACGCAAACATGCGCTAATTTATAATTTATGTAATTAATATTTTTTCATTTAAAATCAATAGTCGCTGTTCCATCTTTGACTACGTCTTGTTGTTGTACCGACCAATTTCTTACCAATTCCTTGCGGAGTCTAATAAAATGATATCATTTTTTTAATATTTTAATAATTGATTGAATAAAAAAGCAAATTAACTAATTTACTGTTTGACTATAATCCTTGTCATTACACGCATTAGATCTGTATGAACAACATCTGCCACAGCCATAAACGTCTTCGGCTATAAATGCAAATAAAAACAACGAAACTATTAGGAACTTCAGCGACATTGTGGTAATGATTATGAAATCATAAAATAAAAACGCTTATTTATACGAGTGATTTTACAACTTATGAATCAATACACGATGTCGTTTAAATTGATGATAAATTTCCTGGAAATGATGTTTATTTCTAATATGATATAATACTTCGATATTCTTTTAAATTAATACGGGATTTATGCTAAATAAATTTATTTGGGATATAATTTATTATCTTAAATGGTATGTATTGAATTAATCTTTAAGTTTTCATAATAAAATAAATGTATTATAGTTTTTAAAAATCATATAATTTTATTTTTTTATTGATCATTAATTGAAAAATGTTAAGTTTTGAAATCATTGCTAGCAATAACTTTTAACATAATCACTATTAAAAATAAAAATAAATAAATCTTGTCAATGATAAATAATCATTAATGATTCTCATTTTAAGAAATTATCTGCAACTGTTTAATCATTCATAACATCCATTAATTGCATGACATATTTCCAGGATATTGAATATTGTTATAATATAAAATAATTTCTTTATTGGAAAACTTATTTGAATCAAAAAGATTTAGAGATTATTGATTTTTCTAATGTTTTTTGCTCATCAAATAATATTAATATTTGTTTCCCAGTATTTACTAATTAAGAGAATAAAAATGAGTTTTGTTTGATATTTTAATTAAGGAGGACATCATTTACTATCATTATGCGTGTTTGTATTTTGTATATCCTATAGCGTATTGAAATATATAATAATAATTGACAGAATTACTGGAGTCATAAATACGGTTTATTAATAATTACTGCCCAACACATTATCTGTCGGATTCATTCTATACCTATCTTTCTTTCAAGAATAAATTAATAAATATAATTTTTTCAAGTTTAAAAGCATATTTAATCGGGTAAATCAAATTGCAAAAATTTAATCTGTATGCTAAACTAAATGTCTATTGAAATCAGTGTATACAAAGAGCTAAAGATAATATCCTGGAAATTTGTCATTTAATTTTAGTAAACATCTGATTGTGATTCACTTATCGTTGAAACGTTTATATATAAGTAATTTTATTTATTGAATTATTTTAATCCTAAATACAATGTGTTTGAAATTCGTAATAATAACGTTGCTATTATTCGCATTTATAGCTGAAGACGTGTTTTGCTGTGGAAATTGTTGTTCGCATAGCCATGGCTCGTGTAATAGTAGGGGAAGGAAAAAACGACAAACAGAAGTATTTCGTATATAAATTTATTTTGTCAAATAATAATAGCCTATATATAATTGATAATCCATTACTAGACCTTTCAAGGAATCGGTGAAAATTTGGTTGACATTTCAGACCGCATTCAGAACCTAAATAGCGATCGAAGTATTGATATAAATTAAAATACAATTATTACTGTTTTTCTAATTAATTAAAATAAATTGGAAATACTATTTGCATATTACTTTGAATATTATTTAATTTCAGTGTTAATAATTTAATTAAATGTAATTTTATTTTATATTAATATAAACAAATTGTCAAATTTATTGTCAAAATATTGCCACAATTATTTAAAGTTAATAAAAATCTATAAATAACTAATTTCAGATGATTTAATAAATTAAAAGAACAAATAAAAATCAAATTAATATTCATGTCTATATATATTTTCGATATTTCTTATATTTTCGTTATTTTCCTATAATAAACGATTATTTTCACAAACTTTGAAATTTCAAACATGGATATTTGATTGATGCTTAATTTGGACATTTTATTTAAGATAACAGCTGAGTCACACTTGAACCAAAACTACTGTTTAATTTTTCGATTCTTTTTTATTAATGATGTTACTTTTTCCAATAAGCATTCCAGCAGTTTTTTAAAATTCTAATGAACAAATATTTAATAATTCTTATACATCTATTATAAATGCATTGTAATAGAGAAATTTTTATCTTTAAGCTTTTCTAGCAATTTTTTAGCTTTTGACCTAGTAGCTACTTTTTCAGACATATCTGTTGTAATTGTCATTAAATTATTTATTAACAACATTTTTTGTACTTAGCCACATCACTTGAAAGATATAATCAAGAGTAAACTTTAGTATATCTAACTCTTGAGCCATTTCACGTAATTTTATCGGTTGTTTATGACTATGGCCAAAGTAAAAACTATTTAACACATTTATAACTGATTTAATGCCTGAAAAATATGTTATGAATTTCATAGCATGTCCCACAACTAATTGTAAACGTTGAGCCATGCATTTTATTGCGACAAAGTTTTCATTGCGACAATACCAAAATTTCTTGTGAGTTGTAAAGTCGAAAATAAAAATACACTCATTATTACCTTTAGTTTACATCCACAAGAATATCTTAAGAGTAACCATACAAAATTATTGGCGCAAAGAATACACCAATTCATTTAAAATAATAGCAATATAATGTGCGCAAAGTGTTTATGCGAAACGTTTAAGGGAGTTAAGGATTTTATTTATATGTGACTCAATCCTTAATTTTTTTAATTTTAAATTTTATGTAGTATTGCAGGTAAAATAATAGTTCCCGCAAGACATCAAAGAAAATATAACACAATCGGTATTTATGGGGCAATAATATAAGGGGAATGAACCAGACATATAATTTACTGTGGCCTAATCACCACTTCGAAGGGTATCACACTTACACCGCACAAAGTTGCCTTATATACGTGAAATTTTGGTTTGGGTAGTATTATCAAGTTTGTCTATGGTTGATTTCTAAACCATGCATATGTATTATCTTAAGATAAAAAATAAATGTTTAGGTTGAAGGAGCCAAAAGAAAAATGTATTTTTATGATAGTTCCTATTAAAAATTCCTATAAAGTGAAATGTGTATATAATCATACAATCATATACATAAGTTTGCTGATTTAAAGAAATCCCTAATAACAATTATATGAGAAGACAACAATCAAATCATCTATTACTAGTTTTTTAAAAAGTATAGTGAAGGCAAATTTCGACTAAATAACTCAAAAATATTGTAACAATACTTTTTGAAAATATATCAATAAATATTTTAATACTGAATTTATATGTGTATTATTTTAATAAACTAACAAAATATATTACAAATTGAGAGCGAGAATGTTCTGATTTCACCAAAGAAAGAGATTAAATGCTCTTTTGTTTGCTGTTTATGGAAAACTATATTTTCTCTTTTCTTATAATGCAAGCGTATAACTCACTTATTTTCTGTTTTAATTGAGAACATTTTGTTCTTATGATTAGGTGAGTAAACTATTTAGAGCCCTTCAATTGTTTAGACTGAAATGCTCAAGAAAACAGGAAGCACTAAATAGTTTAGAAAAAAGTTTGTTCAGTTAAACTAAAAAACTTTTGACGTCTTAAAAGCTAAATAAGTGATATGTAAGTAATTGTCTATTAATCATTCCACCTAAGTTAATTGTTTGAGATCGAGCTATAATCTGAGTATCGAATGAGATTTTGTGTATTTTTATGGGTTACATTTGGTAGAGGTGCAGAGTATTGTTGTAAATTAACAATATTACATACTAATATTATTATTCAAATATTAACGTAAAAGACATATCTTTTCTATCACATTACTATTCACTTTATTTATTTTATAAAAAGTAATCGCTTTATTTTGTGTTAATTTTCACTTAAAGAAATGCTTTGATTTATGAATTGTGCGTTCACGTGAATTAAGTACACGATAAATAGGTTTGAGCTTTCCGAGAATAATGTAAATACTAATGTATTTAGAGTTGTTAGAACCAATTATTTAGGTAGTGAATTTGATGTTAAATGAATCACAGAATAGAAAACACTGTACTTAATTTCCATATGTTAGCGAAAAATTAGAAGAACATTTTGGTGAAAAGTAGATAGAATAGAAAATAGATTAACCACGAACTAACGCAAATGATTGAATTGATAAATTAATTATTCCATGCCAAGTTTTATATAAGTACCCATCCTATCTAGCGTTTGTAAATACATCTGTTTTTCCAGTAAACTGAAAATATGTACACATGGCTTTTGAATATTTTTGAATATTTCCACAAACCAAATCTCTTATTTGGATCGATATCTTTGGACTTTCCTTTGAGTATGGGAAATCAAATTCACCAATTTCTCTAAGTAAATCTTTGGAAGTAGCCCAAACAGTATCTTTCCATAATTCTTTAACAACATAAATTGTAATAACATGATAATGATGTCCTTCATACTCGAAAGGTATATCGGAGTTTGAGGGATCATGTAAAACACAATTAACTTCTTGGTTTCGTTCAATCTATTTAGCGAATAAAACGTCATAATCGAGATCAACATTTTTTGGTAATCCGAAGATAATTGTTCCAAAGGAAGGAAGTGTGTTATTTTTATCCTCTGTACGTTGTTTAGCAAGTATTCATGTTATTTTAACTAGGGAAGTACTCATACCTTATATTAAGTTCGTTATCCGCTATAAGTATAACAAACAATTATTAGACAAATATAAAAAATGAATATTTCACTTTCGTATTTCAATTGATTTTAATGGTATTGTATAACATAAAATAAAATAATAAATATCCAGTAAAATATGGTATAAATAACACCTTATTTGCTATAATAAACTGTTCAAACTGCATGATTAGAATGACTATTTTTCAGCTTCTTATATATTATTAATAGATGTTTTCATAATTAAGGTTGTGGTTTAATATAACCAATCATATAACAATTGAATGGAAGGATCTTATTTAAACACCAAAAGATCTTGATAATATATCAAATTAGACTTTGTTCCATAGATACATAAATAGACATTGACCTTGATTCTCTTACAATTTTAAAACCATCCTCCGGTACAAGGACATTTCATAGAAAGTAATACAAATTCTATCGCGCACGTTAATTAGTGTGGATGATACTGGGTGGACGAGTCAAACGGAACGTTCCTACTCATCCTCGGTGACGACTTTTTCTGACAGTATTGCGCTTCTTCGACAACATATATCGCACGAATAACATAACCAGCGCCACTAGTAACACATACGCAATCAGCTTATATACAGTAACCACACACATTGACAGAAATAAAATAGAAATAGAAAAAATCTGCAGAACTTACACCGCCACCTACAGCTTCATCCAAGTTACGACAAAAGTGCCAGAAGACAATTCTCTAGTCCCAGATGATCGATTAATCGTATAATTTCGCTTCTATACATAAAAAACATAACATTATTTAAAAATACACTTTAGACATTTACAAGCATCTCCCTCTTCGGTTGGAAATATTGTCTTAGGTTCTATACTCATATAATAATCAGGCACTCGATAATAGCGCAAAAATCTAACTAAATTAATCAATGTTTCCTTCGGTGATTAATGAAATGTAAGCATATTTTCAAGGTCATATTTATTTAATAACAAAGCAAAAAATTACTGTTTCTGTCGATAATTATCTGACCTCGAAATAATTTTAGTCGAGTTAGTTCTATTATTAGGTCTTTAATTGGCACAAAGGCGTTCTATGATAACTTAACTGATTTAGTGGTGCGGAAATGTTCTAATTAGTTATAGATAATTATGTGCTTCAATACTTGTTCCATCTTAGAGATAATATTTTAGTAGAGTTCCATCTAAAACGAGGAAACATAACTGTAAATATAGCCGATATTTATTATCATTTATTTGAATACAGTCCGAGTGAACCGAAAAATGTGGCGTTAATGATTAGGAATCGAGATTTTGGTTTGAAAAGTGGTTCTATAAAACCACATATTGAATTGAAATGTTTTAGACGTAGTAAGTTGGACTAAAATGTATGTGTCGGACATAAAGGCGATAGGGTGGCTCCTATTCATAGACGCACGTTTTGAGAAGGACCGTTAATTTTATAAGGAGACGATAAAGCTTAATGAAAACATTTATATTTATAATACGCTAATATCTGTCATAAATGAGGATAATGACTATGAATGTCACTTGAAAAGTTTCTCTGACGATTTTCAAAAGGAGTGGCAACGTTATACGTATAATAAATTACGTTTGAAGAGATGGTAAGAATGGCGTAAACGTCATTGTTTTGAGATTGGCTTTCCACGTAGTGGAGAGCGGGAGCATTATTATGATAATTCTAGTTTTTATGTTATACAGTATGCTAATGAAAAGAAGTTGGCACAATTTAATTTGATTAATTTAGTTAGAATTTTGCGCTCTTATCGGGTGCCTGATGATTATATGAGTACAGAATTTAAGCCTATATTTCCACCCGAAGAGGATGTTGCTTGTAAATGTCTAAAGTGTATTTCTAAATAAAGTTACGTTTTTTAGCTAACTTTGTAAAATTCAGCTATTGGATTTGAGATGTCCGTCCGTCAGTCAGTATGTGGACCTGTCAATCTCTATATTTATTAAGGGTTTTTTTCTGTATATTAATAAAGGGATTTTTTTTTAAAAAATAGACTCCTATCGACATAAAAATAATCCTATCTTCAATAAATCATTGTTGAAATGACTCCTATCTGGATTAATATGGGCTTAAAATAGGACTAAAATGCGTTTTAAAAGGCTAAAAATGTACATAAAATGGGTTAAAAATGGGTTTTTCATGTCTAAAAATTAACTATTTGTTTGTTAAAATTGCTTTAAAATATTCAAAAATAGCGTAAAATTCTATAAAGTAATGCTAAAAATAGGATAAAATGAATCAAATATTGTTTAAAATAACATTATTAAAACTTTTTCGAGTTAAAACCAATCACAATCGTAATCATATTCGCTCATATAATACTAATTAGTGATTGCTTAACGACAACTTATGTGATTTTTACTCGATGAGAGCTAAAACACAAATGTATCAAAACTCATTATACACTCACTGAAGTGCTATTTACAACAATATATTATAAATTTTTAAGTTTTTTTTCAATGAAACAATAAAGTGCAGTACCGTAAAGTAAAAAATGCTTAAAAACAAAATATAATATAGTTGGCCAACAATAGGAACTATAATTAAAATGTTAAAAAATATTTAATACACAAAAATTTGGAATATCCTATTGAATTAAATTAAAATATAAAAAAAGTGAGCTCATTATAGTCACAGCAATATAAGAACATAAAATGAATCAGTAGTCAATCTTGTTCTAAATATTTAAGGAGGAGAAACAATCACTGAAAATATGACCTATTTATGTTTTAGAATTGAAAGTTGTTAATCCTTAGACTTGTTGGCGGTTTGGTGATTTGAGTGGACTATAGGAAAATATACATTATAAAATCAGTTAATTAGAACAATATTTATTAAAAGTTATTTTTGCTTTAAATAAAATTAAAATATAGTTGTACATCAATATAATAAATAAGTTAAATGTCAAAAATATTTAAAACACAAATTTTTGACTAATCCAATGAATTAGCATAGAATATAACCCAAAGTCAGCTAATTATGTATGTTCATACTCTTTCTTGTTTATGTATAGAAGCGAAATTATAAATTTAATCGTTTATCTAGTACTAGTGCAACTAGATCATTTAGTTGTAACTTGGATGAAGCGGAAGGTGGTGGTGTTAGTTCTGCAGATTGTCCACTTTCTATTTCTGCCAAGGTGTGTCGTTACTGTAAATATGCTGCTTGCGTTTGTGTTACTTGTGGCGCTGGTTATTGTATGCGTGCGATACAAGATGTTGATGAATCGCAATACTGTCAGAAAAAGCCGTTAGCGTGAAAGAGTACGCACGTTCCGTTTGACTCGTCCACCATGTATAATACACACTTATTAATTTAATTAATTTGTAATATTTTGTAATCTTAATCTGCCAAATAAATCAGTTACAAGAATAGCTTTTTTTCTCCATCTTTTTATATATACTCTATAATATTTTGTCTTTGAACAACCTAAAATATTAATTAGCTCCATGCCGGCGACTAACGGAGGCGGCATGTCTTTTATTTATGTCCTTGACATAGGTTCGTTTATTATCCGCCGTGTCTAATTTATTTAGTAAATATATATTAGTGGAATCACTAACAAACCAGCAACACTCCTCCGGTACAAAGACATTTCATATTATGTAATACTAATTCTATCTAGCACGTTATTTATCCAAACCCCTTTCACTTCAACGTTTACTTGTTATCACTAAATTGACCGATATATTCAAAATAAGCTGCTGATTAAAATATCGATATTAGGAGAACATACTCAAAATATTGTTGATATCTTTTAAAGTGTTTTTAAAGGTAATAAATATTTGATTTACATTAAAATGACTTTAATTCAATCGAATAAAAATTCAAAATAATAGATAATTCAACGTATTAGCAACACCCGATCATAAATTAAGGTTACTTTCAAAACCACTCGCGCTGTGCGCAATTCCGTAATCCGAATCTTTACACATTTTTCAGTATATGAAAATCTTTTGATATAATAACCGAATTGCTAAACATTTAACGTAAATTTTATCGATAAATTTAAAACCAATCCATACAATATAATCGATATAATATCTTAACAAATTATATCTCTAATAATAGATAAAAATAATAGTTCTTATTTTTGGATAATTGCAGACAGAATTTGTTAGATTTAGTGCTAACACCATTTACCCCACATAAAAAAACGCAAAGAATGATTCGAAGTTTTGGATGAAATTTTTAATGATAAAAGAACATATCCCGCTAGAAGTACACATAATAATGAAGCTAGATTTAAAAGATTTACCAGAAACATGAGGCATTGACTATATTAAAAGATGTATAGCCTGCTCCCCTAAGAATGGAAACAGAATGCGAATAGTTTTGATGAACTTTTCAGTTCTGAAAGAGCATAATTGAGACCAATACAAATTGTTCACAAATTCAATGGTTCAATTGATAGTCTGACTGAAACTGATAAGCTGACATAATAAAACTATTTAAAAAAATCCATGGCATCAGATAATATGAAATCAGTGCAAACCTGATAATAAACAAACAAAAACTTTGAGAATAGGGTAACTGATACCTATGAATAGTTCTATATGCCGAATTATTTTAGAAAAATTGCTGAAAATTTAAATGATTAAATTATTCAGATACATTAAAATAAATCTCGAGATTTAATGGATCATTTCATAAAAATGGAAATATTATATATATATTAAGTGATTTTAATTATTAGTAAAAGAAATAATTTAGAAATTGAACACTTAAAATATTAAGAAATAATATTTTTTATTATATTATAGCTACTTTAATTCAGGCTATGTATGTATTAATGCTAATGTTATATTATGTATGTGTTTATGTGTGTGCGTAGCGTTAGAACCCACGAAAATTATGCTAATAAGGACCCATTTAGGCCACGCCCATAAAATTTTGATTTTTCATGAAATGACCATAACCGTTGATGGTGTTAGTGTCGATGTTGATGAGGACAACCCGAAGTGACATTTGACACCCGAAAAATTTGAATATTTTGTGATTATAGAAAAATGTGGTATATGCGTTGGCATGTTAACCATACATATGTTGGCCCACCCGAAGAAACCTTTGAACGCCGTAAATAGAAAAATTTTAAAATGATGTACTATGTTGGTTATAGTGTTGGCATATCTACCATATATATGTTGGCCAACCCATGTCACCATACTCAATTGCTATACAGTATATGAATAAGACATACACTAACCTAACGCACTCTATTATCATAATTATTAGAATTAGTACAATATACTCCAAGACCAGGGTGGGCGATAGACGAGAGAATATACTTGTCAATAATTTATTTTAGCTAATAATTGAGAGAAGGGGGCAAGGGGCAATGACTGGGTACTATAAAATATCTAAAAATTCAAAATAAGCTCACTGTGCAGCTATTTCTCGAACCCACTACTTTTGATAGAATTAAGTACCGCAATGTTAACCCGCATAGCTACACAGGAGCAGACTAACTAAATTTTTATGTGTTTTGTATAACGTTACCGAATGACGTCACCATACTCAATTGCTATACAGTATATGAATTCAATTTGATGTAAACGTATACAATGAGTACTATATTTTCAATAAAAAATAACTATAATCTCACTATAACCTAACTATGACATTACGACATAACAGTGATATTACGGTGATATTATGTTTACATCAAATTGAATTCATATACTGTATAGCAATTGAGTATGGTGACATATCACATACTCGTACTTTATTGCTATACACTACTACTGATAAGATAATAGGTCTTTAATAATGTGTTTAAAAATATAAGCTGCATCATACCATGCGTATACACATACGTGTTCTACTGTTAAGCATCTTCAGTATTGAGGTTACTGACCTGAAAAACCATTAGCATAACATCAACATAAATTAATTTTTTCGGGGGTCAAAGGTCACTTCGGGTTGTCCTCATCAACATCTCCACTAACACCATCATTTAACGGTTATTGTCATTTCATGAAAAATTAAAATTTTGTGGGAATAGCCTAAATTGGTCCTCATTAGCATAATTTTCGATGGTCCTAACACTACACACACACATACAAACATACATAGTATAACGCTATAGCATTAATACATACATACTGTTACATACACTTAGGTCATGAACTTACAAACACTATGGTAACCCAGTCTAATACGTACAACGCTTGCTAAAAAAATATTGCGATGTTCACCGTTATGATAGATTATGTTAACCAATAAGAATTTAAGACAGTCGTATCGATCTTAGGGTTTTTTTGTTTCCCCCCGAGGCTTCGATTTCGGTTTCGTAGCACTTCCAAGCTTTGAGGTGATCGCAATGCAGATATCACATTCAAGAATCAAGATTTCCTTACAAACATCATTTAGATTGATATCCAAAATTCTACCTCTTAATTCTATTAAAAATATTTAAATTGACTCCTAGAATAAGTAAATACTATCATAAGAATTTAATACCATTTATTATTCTAACTTATTAATCGTTAATAAATGGTTTATTTATAAAGTTTTTTTAAATTGACTTCAAGATGAAGTTTCAAATGAATTCATTTTATGTAAAATAATCCGCTGCTCACTATTCATCGCTAGACAACATTATTAACTGACTAGAAAACAAACTGGACACAATTTGGTAACCACAGTTGTCATAACAATACGCCAGTTTGTAACACCGCAAAATTTTCATGTGCCCTATAACTTCATCCAACATACTGTCAATCACTTCAATCACTTTGCAATAGGCCCACCCTATTACATACACAATTTAAAAAAACCAATCAAATTACACTCTTAGGGGTAAAACAGATGAAAGAAGCGCTCTGACTTGCACGCCCACTTTGCACGCTTAATCTTTGATCTATTGTAAAGAATAAGATTGTCAAATGTGAATATACTACTCATATATTCTTCAAATTAATTATTAAACAAGAAAGAGTATTCGCATACATAATTAGCTCACTTTGAGTTATATTTTATTTTATTTCAATAGTAAAATCGAATTTTTTTTGTATTAAATATTTTTTGCATTT
>JAQGAW010002653.1:0-14567 GCA_034698025.1 Phthiracarus crinitus | reverse complement strand
ATCATTTAGGAAGTCTATGGCTGTTTTGGATCAATTGGTAGAAATACCTTAGATCTAATGAAGCCGTAGACACCACATTTGGTGGCAGCGGTTTTCGAACGAGGGCAATACAGCCTTAAAACGCCTGTAGTTCGGACATTATTTAAACTTAGTACTAAGTATAATATGAACTTCTAAATAAGAATATCGCAAATCAAAAAAATTCTTGTTAATGGAGAATGGAGTGATTTGAATATAGAACCAGATAAACAACAAGAATTTTTAAATAAGAGAAAGATAGATGTGCTGAAAATCGTTTATAAAATTATTAAAGCATATAAATTGTCTACTCATGTAAAAACTTTTCAACAAAGATCTTATACTAAACTCGAAAACATTGAGGAAAATTATGAGTTTTTTGAAATACCTGAATTAAATATATTTGGTTCAGGAAGAGCGTCATCTCTTAAAAAGGCAAAACGACAAGCCGCTCAGCATTTAATTTGATCCTATAAATTTAGAATTAGGCTATTTTAAATTAGTTAAACTAAATAAAGTTTACAGTTTGAATATATGTCGAATTGTTTTATTTAGAAATAATTATTAAAATTATTAATTATTATTTGAATTTCTATGTTTTTGTAAATTTTGAAAGTTTTACAATGAAATTTCACATTTAGGGCAAAATATAATAAGTGCATTATGTTAAAGATGTAATTCCAACTCTTGTTTTCTTGTGGTTTTGAAATCACACTTCGAAATTGAACAATATTTGTTCTTACAAACAAAAATTTCTACTTTGTTCTTCAATTTTGCACTAAAATTACAAGTATTGCGTAATAGTCTAGCAGCTTTTTGAAAGTTTAGCCAATTAGATGTAACTTTAAGCTGAATATAATTATGCTGATCTCGTATTTTTACCTAAAAAAATATTTTTAAATTAATAAAAAAATAATTAAAATTTTATAAAGTATATTTTGTTAGGTTTGTCTATCATTTTCTCATTTACTTTATTTTCTTCCATAAATTCGTATTGCGTAGATGAATCGTTAATATTTTGTACCTCATACTGTGTTGAAGTGTCTATCGAAGTTTTAGAATCAATAGGTTCAGTTTGAGTGTCACGGTTTATAGTTTTTATCGAATCTAGCGAAGTTTGAAAATCAATTGGATCAGTTTGAACAGCACTGTCATTTTTTGATTGAGTCTCTTTATCGAAACAATTTGTTTTATCGATAGCCTCATCGTCATAATAATCCTATAAAAAAATATATTCAAATAATTATATAAAAATAAATAATTATTATAACCATTGTTTCATCGTTTTCATCTTTGGTTATAAACTAAAAAGACAGATAAAGGTGGAAGAGAATGCTGTTTATACACCTAATTATCAAATGCAAGTTCACGAAATATGTGAAGATAGAATTCGAAAATTAATACAATCAAAGAATAGATGGAAGAAAGCCTTTAATGAATTAAGAGATGAATTGGCTGGTTATAAACAGAGAATTTCTAAGATGGAAAGAGAAATAGATACAGTATTGAATAAAGAGAAAGGAAACTAATTTATTACCTTTAAATGAATTGTTGACGGATTATTTATAGCAAACCTAAAAAAATTGAATAGTTTAAAATTTTTAAATAATAAAACCACATGGTTTTAAAAACCATTGGGTTAAGTACTCTTATAAAACCAATAATTTTAAATAATACCAATTGTTTAGAAGAAACGTTAGGTATAATTAATAAAATAAGTTTAAATCAATAATAAAAAAATATTATAAGGTTAATATAAATTTATTCAATAATTTCGTTTTTAAAAAAACTAAAATAAAAACTAAAATAATTTTCAATCAATTTGGTTTTATTAATTCATTTTTAATTGAGTAAATTATACATATTAATTCAAGTCCAATAATAATTTTTCAAATTCTTCAAATTTTTGTTTAAGAGATGAGTATTTACTTAATACTTCGTTATATTTTTTTCCCATTTATGCTTAGCTAAACCTATGCTTTCAAAGTGATTTATACACTCAATGTGGTCTATGCTTTTGATGACATAGTTGGGCATATAAATTTCTTCAGGTTGTTGCTTTAGTCTTAATTGCGAGATTTCAGATTTTAAGTTATTATTGCCCCGTATATAAAGTAGAACCAAACGGTTAAGTGCATCGATTTGGCTTTTCAACAAAACTATCAGTTCATCGTTTGCAGGATTCATTTTACGTTAACTTTTAAAGTTATATAATTATTTTAATTTATTATTTTAATAAATATAATTTCTAATAATAGTCAAATCAAAAATTAAATCTCTAAAACAATTTAACTATTCTTCAAAGGGGTTACTTATAAAGAATTTATATTTCAAGACAAATTGGTTTTAAACCATAGTCTTGAAATAAAAGATAAATTAAGTTATATTGTTTTCCATAAAACTGACAAATCAGTTCAAAACAATTAAAAATGATTTAAAAAAATTGATTATTATATACTATAAAAATTCACCTATATTATTTGTTATTACTCTAGAAAAATTAATCAATTTTAGATCATGTAAATACGAAATAAGTAGTTAAGAAATATTATAAAAAAGCTTAAATTGTAATAATAATATTTTTGTTATAATCCTTATTAAATCTTAATTAAATTCGACTGTATAGGTTAAAAACCATTAAAAACTTTAAATAATTTAAAATTAGACCAATTAAGCAAAACCTGAAGGATATAAAACCAAACAGGTTAATCCTTAAATAATTCAAAATAAAAATAAACTGGCAAAGTCTTATTCATTAAAATTCTGAGAGGCTAAAAGTAGTCTAAAAGCAGTGCTCACTATTTTACGAAATTATATGCAGTATAATAACTATTTTATTACAAAAATTCAATAAATGGTTTGTTATTCACAAATTTTAAATTACTATAGATTTAAAACAAGAGATTTAAAAAAAATGTTTACAATTCATAGTAATTGATATTATGATAAAATATGATAAATGATAAAAGTTGCTTAGTAATTAATATTTTATTAATTATAGTTGAAATTAAATTTTAGAAAATTTAAACAAAAGAGTTAAAACCAAATTAACAAAACAAAGTCAAACCTAATCTAATTTAAATCTAAGTTTAAAATTTATATTTATATTGAATTAAATAAAGTAATTAAATTTATAACCCGTTGACAACAATATTTACATTAAATTCATCTCATTTTTAAAGACATAAAATAATAAAAAAACATTAAATGAGGTATTTTCCAATAAATCCCTAGTCAACTTAATTATTAATAGTCACAATGATTTGTGGACCATATAGGTTGATAACCATAGAGTTCTTAATCATTTAGTGAAAACAAATATAAATTAACCTTTTAATGATTTTATAATAACAACTGAGTTCCAAATAAATGAACAAAAGGTTGAAAACCATAAAGGTCTATATGCAAATCGGGAAATCTTTTATTGAAGAATTAATTTAATGGATATTTTATTCTAGATAAGCATTAGTTTAATTTTTGACCATATAGATTGAAAATCTTAAGGGTCTTTAATTGAATTATAATATATCTTAAGAAACTATCCATAAAATGTACACATAATTATTCTTTATAAATTAGTCTAATCAATTTCCCTATTTTATTACCTCTTTTTAACTTGAGAGCTATATTAAATCTATAGGCATGAGATATAACAAAGTTCACTATTTTTATCATTTGCTATAATTCAATATAATTATCAAACATAATGAAATTCAAGAGACTATTAAACCTGTAGTTACAGGAAATTAAAATAGATAAAGCCTTTATCTCGTAATTTCAAATAGTTATTATTATTTAATGTAATTATCTTTATTGAACGCAATTTAAAATAAAAATATAGGTAAATAAATTTATTTAATTGAAAAATATAACACTGAGTATAACCTGAAGATTATAAAATCAAATAGGTTTACTTTAATGTTTAAATAATTCCAAATTTAGTTAAAATAAGTAAAAATTATGAATTTAGTTTATTATATTATTGAATTTTAAAGCATGAATTAAAAGGGATATTTATAGACAAATACTTTTATTTTCATATCACATCAATAATTTTCATTTCAAAATTTTATAATAATTATAAAAAGTATTAAATATAAATACCTTTGTTTTAACTCAGCAAATCACAAATTTATATTTTAATTGAAGTTTAGTTTCCTAAAAATAAAAATTTTTAATTAATTTAAAAATTTAGTTTATTAAAATAAAAATATTAACTCATAGAATAAAATTATTCTTAAAGAAATAATGTTAAAAGTTATCAGTAAAAATTTTTTTTATTTAAATTAATAAAACAAATAATAGTTTTTATAAAATTTCGAATTCAAATACCTTAATGAAAACAATTTAAAAAGTTTATTATCCAAAGAAATAGAAAATTATTTGCAAAGTTTAAAATAATAACTTTTAAAAGTATTAAATAGAATTAATGTACTTTTTATTGATTAAAAATTAGAAAACTCAAATATCAATATCAGCAACTATAAGGTTGACAAAGAAAATGATTTTGAAACTCCTATAAAAAAATTAAGCTTATATAATAACCCTATCAATAAAATTAAAGGGTAATAAAACATCTGCCTTTTCAGAATACTAGTAAACATGATTAAATAAATAAAAAAATAATTTATATCATGTTAGAGTATAGTGCAAAGTTTAAAGTTATTATTGAAAAAAATAAAACTTATGATCAAATTTATCAAAATGATAAGGATTTCCTCCTTAAGTAATAAATCCTGTTATGAAATTTTAAAAATATAATCACAATTTATATTTTAAATCCCTATTACCAAAATCAATAGATATTAATCTTTTCAATTGTTAAATTTTATAGTGAATTTTAATAAAGGTTATGATCTTAATAAATAATTTTTTTTTTAAAAATCGGCGCTTAATAAAAGGGAAGAAAAACTTCTCAATTATCTTTATTAATATCTGATATTATTTAATGTACAAAATGTATTTCTAACATTTCGATTATTAAACATCCAAAACGCCACTATTCTTATAGCACTCAAGAGGTTTAATGACACTATACGGTTAACCATTGTTGACACTGATTTGTTAAATACTCCAACTTTTAAAAATAACTGTTCTGCCACACTATATTCAAAAATATATGTTAGGTATTAGGAACGGTTTCAATTAATTAATTAAGTAAAATTGTGGTTTAATTAAATAACTAAATGTGTGAAATCAATGAATAAAAATTTTGCGAATTAATGATAAATAAGTGGTTATCGTATTTTTAGTTTTAAAACTGTTGAGTAAAATAATTATATGTTTATTCGTATTTACTTTTAATAAAGAATTCTACTACTACTACTTGATACATGTATTAGAGTATATAACGGGCAAACGATTTTCGGGCTCTGGCTTTATTGTGTCGGGCTTAATTGGGGTTCGGGCTTTAAATTTTTTACGATTAGATTGGCTAATATGTATTATGTGTAATACTTTACTGATTCATCAATTGTTTATTGTTTTCTTTATAAATTAAAAAAACCCGTGATAAACCGAGGTGATTGTTACCCTCATCTAACACTTACAGCCCATAACTCTAATTTGATCTTTAAGTGAGTTTCTTATATTAACCCATAAATAAATTTTGTTGAATTAAAATTAGTTATTTCTTTAATTAAAAAAACGAATAAAGTTAAAAATTAACAGAAACAAATGCAAACATGTTTTATAAACAACAATAATTATTCATATTTAATCCGTTTAAAGTCTCTGTGTCTGTTAATCGTGAAAAGTTGGTTTAAAAAAAAGGTAGTCGACTTATTGGCGTTAAATTATAGCGATATTATGGTGACATTAACAAAATTATAATTTTGAACAATGTTTCGATTTTCTATATTTTGTTTTAAAAATGTATGATACGATTGATTTTTAAGTAACCGTTCGTAGAGATTAACTATTGTTGTTATTGAGGTTTATAAAAACTAAATAATTGATAGTTTTAATTGTCCTATATTCCCCATTTCGTAATTAAACAAATAATTATTTTAAAATATCTAATTATAATTAAATTAAAGATTTTAAAAAAACCACAAATAAATTTAAATATTCAAAAGCGGATTACGGCATTAATTGCTGATAATATTTCATTGAGTGGCGAGAAGTTCAGCATCACATCCCTTATCACAAAAACTTTGTTGCAATTCAGTCTGTGGCTCTAACAGTTAAATAGCACTGCCTGTAATACGTACATAATGTGCTTAGCGTTCCAGCAATTGTCGAGCATCACAAACCTTCATTATTATGGAATTTGACTCCACTTTATTATTGCTTATGCTTATATTAACGAACACCACTAGTAACATACCAACTCTTAATTTTTCCATAGTTTGTTAAAAACTATTAAACAAAGTTTACAACAAATAAATATTTGTTTCCGTAATTATCGTATCTTTAATTTGATTAATTTTTGTGACGTTTAAGTAATTAGAACTTTATATTTATAGAATATTTAAATTAACGAAATGATTCTAAATTCTTTTCTTAGAATTTTGTAATTACTGTAATATTTAGGCCTTATTTTACTAAAATCTCCAAATTGTTTAGCATAACAAAATTATTAATTGATTTTTCAAAAATAATAAGTTGGTTTACTTTATTTATCGCATCTAAAGTTGATAAACAATAATATTTAAATAAACCAGTGGTTCTAAATAATTTTTTGTAATGCGACCCTAATGTCATGATAAAAATGTTTTTGCGTCATTTAGATTTTTAATAAAATGATAAGATAACAATAAAGAATTTAAATATAGATAATCTGAAAATATTATGTAAAATCAAATTGCAAATAATAATAATAATAACTCCTATCTAATCTTCTAACTAAGGTGTAAACTCTTTCATATACACCGAAAAAAACAGTAGAAGTTTTTTTTGATATTTCTAGTGAAAACCCTACCCTTATGTTAATCATTATAAACATAAGACCCAAAACTTTTATTTAGCAACCCTGTTTTGGGTCAAGAGCCTAAGTTTGAGAACCTCTGAAATAAACTATATATTCATTCGAATTATAGAAATAGAAACATTCAAAATAGACTGTAGTGTTTCGAATCAAATAAGTTTTAGAAGAAAAGCAATACACATAAGATTAGAATGTGTTAAGATATGATTAAATTTAACATATGATTAATCGTAGTATAAAAATATTTAAACATCTGTTTGATTTTTCCTTTATAGCATTCTTTAGATTAAATTGAAGCGTTTTATTAATATTGTTTCACTCTCTAAAAACTACATAACTATTTAATCAGTAAAAGTTAAAATTGCGTTACTAAATGAACTCACTTTCTAAACTTAAAAAAAATAGTTTAAAAATAATATGTTAGATTGCATTCTTGATTAATAAAAATTACATTATATAACTTTATGATTAAAAATTATTAGTCAACATACAAAAGTAAAAGTAATTCAATAAATGTATTGGAACATATCATATAAACAGTTTTTTATAGTAAACATCACATGTAATAATTATGCCAGAAATTAATACATCCCCATATGAAGCATATAAAAAGAGTGTTTGCATAAATAGTAATTAATTTAAAAATTTATTTAATAATTTCTAAAAAGCTAATAATGTCAATAAGAATATTTGAGAGTTCTAATCACGCAAACCTTTATGCTAAGTATAGGCCAATCAAACTAAAGAAATTTATTTATGAGAATATTTTTTGTTTATCTGTGCAAATCTATAATAAAATTAAATCTTCACTAATGACTTGTTGTATAAATTGTTTTTCTTACTTTAGTAAGAAATACAGTGAAATTATTAAATAATATTAATAACAATCATATAGTTTTCATTGCAAAACATTTATTGTTGTTTTTTATAAATTTAATAATTACTTTAAGAAAAACTCTCTACTTTTGTATCAGTTTTATTAAAATTTAAAGAATTATGAGCATCTTATTCCGAATATTTGAATTACATTAGACTTAATACTCAATACAAAATTAATCTTAACTTAATTTTTATGTTGTCATAGATAGTTATTTCTATTTATACAATTAAGTGGGTAAAATTAGAATTGATTATGCAAATCCATGATTACCTTAATATAATATTTCTTGTAAGAAAATGGAATATTGAGAAACTATTCGATGGTTTTTTCGAACTGTAAACTAAAGTTAAAATAAATGTTGGATCATAAATTTAACGTATATATGTTTTCGATTTATAAAAAGTAACAGATCAAAATAATTTGAATTATCAGTGTATTATGAATTGAAAAGTATTCGTTTTATTTTTATTAATTACTATTGATTGTTGTTTTATTTTAATTTAAATAATTTATAATATTTAATTAGCAGTTATTTAAGAAATTAATCAAATATAAATTGAAAACCCATAAACATCAATTAAAAATATCAAGAAAATAAAGCTATTTAACACCTTTGAACAACAAATTATAAAATTTTCCGAAATAATGGACATTAAGAAAATCATAATCTTTTTATTAATTAATAACATAAAAAGCTATGTCAAGAGTAATATGGAATATCAAAGAATTCCTTTACCTATTGTAAACGACGATAAAATACTTATAATTCAAGAAAATATCACATTTAATTATTTGCAAAATTACAATAACTTTAAAGTTGGAAATAATGAAAATAACACAACACAACAACATTCGACTAATAACGACTCGAATATAGAATCTAACGATAGAAAATTACTAGATATGTCAAATGTTATCGACAACACATTCGATTACATTAACACAATAATTTACACAAACCTGAGTTCATTATTAATGCAGCTGCTCATGGACTACAATTTTATTATATGGGAGAAACGCTTATCTTTAACGAAGTTTGGGATCAATATTTTAAAATAAAGTTACGATTTAACGAAATGAGTTTATCAATAACCAATCTAAAACAATTTAGCTGTAGAAAATTATGGCAATCGATAAATACAACCTTAATTACAGCTCATTCTATAAGGAAAGGTCTTCAAAATACAACACAAGGAACTGATCAAAGTAACACTGAGAAACTTTAATAGAACCGTGTTCAAGTTATGAATCAAAAGTAAACCAAACTATGTCAACTATTGAAGAAATCACAAATTCATCTAAACTAGAATTCTACAATGGAGAAATTACAAGAACTAAAAGAGAGCCCATAACCTTAAGTTTATTAGCAATTGGAGCAGTAGCCGGTATCATTGGTGGTGGTGTTGGAGCATATGTTACAAATAAACATAACGCTAAAGAAACAATTAAAAGAATTGATTTATTAGAAGAAAACTTAGATAATTCAAATAAAATGATTGCCTTATTGGATGGTGCTATGATAAGCCTATCAAAGATGGTAGTAACTGAAAATCAAAAATTAGAACGAAAATTCGAATTCATGGGTCATTCAATATTAAAAATAATTATTGAAAAAGAACAACAGATGAAATTACAAATAAAAGCTATTAAAGATACCATGCAATATTTAATAATGTTTAGTAATATCCAACATATTCAATTGTTACGTTTAATAAATGCTCAAAACACTATGAATCTAATATTAGATGTAATTCAAAGTTGGAAAAATTTCCTTCAAGACCTTAAATTAGGATATCTACCAATTAATCTAATAAATGAAGAGAAACTAATCGAAATATTGACAATAATTCGATCAAAATCAACAGGTCATTATGATTTGGGAATCCCGATTAAATCTTTCAACCTATATTACCAGTTACCTTTGACGACATATACATTAGATAAATCAAAGGAAGAAAAAATAATACATTTACAAATTCCATTATAAAAATCCTTTGCAGAAAATGTTTTTAAAATGTATTCAGTTAATCCAAGTCCAATTCCAGTAGAAAATGACACTAAAGTTTTTGCTGAATATCTACAAAATAATAATAATTTAGTATCATTTAAACAATTCGACCAAATTTGGATAGTGAATAAAAGATCAGGAGAATTTAAAAGACAAACAAAGCTTTCAAAATTAGTTTGTAAAAAAATTGGTTTATCCTATGTTTGTTTTACTTTTTATTCGGATTTAATTAATGCTCCATCTAACTGCAATAAGGCTGTATTTAATTGGCAAATAGATGAAATCCAAAGCTGGTGTACATTTAGTCAAGCTGATAAAGACGAATATAAACCAATTAAAATAGATGTTAATAAATATATTATTCATAGTCAAATGATTCCAAATTATTTGCTAAATTGTAAAGGAGACGAACTTTTCGATATACCGGTTTATAATTGGTCGCAAATTATTATCACGGAACCAGGTTGCGAATTAATATTCTCAACGATAAAACAATCAATAAATGGTCCATTTTCAGCTCAATTAATTGATGAAATTGAAATAGAATTTAATAATCAATACAGAAGTATATTTGAGAAATTAGGTGAAATCTCAAAGGAAGAGTTACCAACACTTAATATAACACCAATTAGAACAAACGATAATTTAAATACCAGTAGGTTTTTAAATGAAATTAGATTAATTATGAATAATGAAAAGTTAACAAATATTACCGAAAACCTAGTCAAAGAGATGGAATCATTTAAAACTAAACATAATATTGTTGAAGGATATACGAAGAATTATAGTCTTGAATTTTCATTTTGGACAATAATAAGTCTTTTTGGCGACACGATACAAGCACAAACGTCGTTATTTGTAATTTTTGGTCTATTCTCTTATTGTGGTTATTTGAACGATTTTGGTATTCTGATAATTAAAGCGCAAAACGCACATGCCGTTAGTTTATCAAGCATTCTACCTGACCTTAATTTTAATCAATTAAATTCAATACAATTCTATTCATCGGTTTTTAATATTATATTAACAATAACACTTCTAATATTAATGGTATTATCTTTAAAATTCTGTTGTTTCAGAAAACTGGTAATAACTCAACATTTCGGTCGAGTCCGTTACACTCCTAAATCAAAGGATCATCTTTCCGATTGGTCTTTAAATATCAGTCTGTTCCATGAATCAAAACAAATAACTCACATAAGTATGGAAAATATGTGTTCGCGCACCAATTACTAAACTAAAACCGAATAAAGTCGTTTAAGCTAAATTAAAGAATCAATTTTTCTTTTGGTATATAACAAAACGTTCCGATAAGATAGCATTAACACTGTCCGAGAAAATATCTATATATGGTATTGACGATAAGTTTAACCGAATAACTGAATGTGAACAAGAAGTATTAATACCAATCAACGAAATAGTATGGACAACAGATCCAAAACCAAAGAAAGGTATTAAACTAAATAATTTCGGAATAGCTGTTGTTAATACTGTTAAAAACTTGAGTTCTTCAACCTATCTTTAAATAATTAAATTGATATTTGTTAATTAAGGATAATTCTATTTATAAAAAAATTATAAATAAAGAATTTTATGCAATAAATTCTTTGTTAATTAATTCATTATTTAGATATGGCTCATAGGCAAGAATTGTTTAGTCCAGGAGCAGGTGAAAATGCTTATTACGAAACCCCAAATTACGATGATACCCGAGATGACTTTTTCAGAAAAATGGGAGGAAGTCATGATTCTATTTATAATCCAAATGAAAAAGATAGTCATTCTGTTGCTACATCTCCTATTCGTGAAGCTCCTATAAGATATTTTAGATCGCGAAATCCGAGGCGTCAGACAACACCAGCAATGATTGATCAGCCTATAGATAATCAGAGAGTTTTTAGCCCTATAAGACCAAACAGTCCTTAACCTACACAAAGAAACTATGATTCCAGAAATGCTTTCGGGAACATTAAGCCGCCTATATATAATGGGCAAGGAAATATAAAGACATGGATTGCTACTTTTGAAGTTTACGCTTCAGCTGGAAAATGGAATGATATAATGAAATTCGCAGCAATATCTGATAGTTTCCAAGACCTACCTAAACGAATTTTTGACCAGCATATATTGTCAAAAGGAGTCAGGCCATGGGCAGAAATAAAGAATGTTTAATATTAATCTTTGGCAATTCACAAAACAAGATTATTGCTATGGAAAGATTAAATAAAAGAATTCAGAAAGATTTCGAACCGATTGAACGTTTCTTTATGATAAACTGGTGCTAATAAACGAAATTAATCCTTTGATGGTTGAAGAAGAAAAAATAAGCATTATTGTAGTAGGTTTGAATAGATTTACTAAATCAAAGTACTTCGATTACGTATTAGCATCATCTCAGCAACCACGTGATTCAACAGAATTATTCGCGCTGTTAAAATGAATGTCAGATATCCAACAACTAATGGATAATAGAAAAACAAGATATTCTGATTTTCATTATAATGAAGATGCTGATAATAAAATTAAACCTCAAACTTCTCGAAACAACCCGAACCAATCGAAAACAATAAATTATCTGGTAAATGCTGTTAAAGAATTAAAATTGAAAGACAACAAATCAGCTAAATATAATTCATTCTCATCAAAATCAAATTATCAAACAAGAACTTTTCAAAACACCAATAATGACAACAATAAAAGATTTAACGCAAACACAAAATACCCTATTAAATCGGATAAGCAGAAAACTTACTACCAAAACAAGGAAGAGGCAGTAAAACCAAAAGTAAGATTTTCTGATCAAGAAAAAGAAAAGTGGAAAAATGTGAATATTACATGTTATGTTTGTAATGAGAAAGGACACTACTCAACCGAATGCAAACAAAATAAGAAACAGGGAAACTTAAGATTCCAACAGAAGAAATAGGGTCAAATACTGTTGGAGTAAATATTATTGACCCACAAGTTAATAATTCACATTTACAATTAATAATAAATTTTAACAATAATCAAATGACAGAAATACTTGATACTGGATCAATTTATTCATTTATAAGTATTGATATAGTCAAAAGTTTAAATCTTGATTTATACAAAGCAGAAAACATAAATATTAAATTTGCAAACAAGGATAAGATTAAAATTAATTATTATACTCTTGCATCTATCGATTATAAATCAATAACGATTAATAAAAACCTATATATCTTAGAAAATTTAAGTAACAACATTATCCTTGGATTAGATTTTTGCAAAGATATGAATCTAACAATTAGCTTTGAAAATCACTTTCCAGAAGTATTTCCTAACATTCACGATGATTATATAGAAAACAACCATGTTTTGATAAATGAAAATAAAGAAATAAAACCTTACGAAACTAACTGTATTATAAAAATTAAATTTAAAAAACCAGTATTTACTATTATTTTTACACCAAACGAAGAATTTATGAATACTACTGGCTTGATAATTGAAAATCAAATCTGGGATAATGATCGATTTGTATACATATTTGCTGATAATCAAACTCCAAACGTAGTTTATGTGAATGATGGAGATATAATAGGTGTATTTTCCGAAGCAATTTCAAACGAATCATTATTTTATTAATGATGAAACATGTAAACAAACTATAACTTTCAATATTTTGTCTGGAACAGAAAATGAACGTGAAACTTTAAACAAATTTTTAATTGAAAATAAAGACTTATTTGTCAGTGATATCACAGATTTAACTTTAGCAAAAGGAATAAAACACTCTATTGATACATCTGACAGTAAACCAATTTATACCCCGCCATATCGTACATCGATCAAAGATAGAGAAGAAATAAAGCGACAAGTGATAGAAATGTTAGAAAACAATATAATAAGAAAATCAAGATCTCCGTGGAGTAGTGGTATTGTGTTGGTTCCAAAGAAAAACGGAAAAATGAGATTTTGTGTCGATTATAGAAGACTAAATAAAGAAACAGTAAAGGACAGAATGCCACTTCCAAGAATTTCAGACATATTAAACGCCTTACAATGTAGTATTTATTTTTCTGTCATCGATTTATTATCTGGGTATTGGCAGGTAGGATTTGAAGAAAAGGATAAATGTAAAACGGTTTTCTCTACAAATGAAGGCCACTACGAGTTTGAAAGACTCCCATTTGGGTTATGTAATACACCTTCGACTTTCCAAAGATTTATGAATTAAGTATTATTTTGACTCACATATATAATATGCCTTGTCTACTTAGACGATATATGTATATTCTCCAGGACATTTGAAGAACATATTAATAATCTGTAAATAGTCTTCGAAAGACTAAGAGAATATAACTTAAAATTACAACCAGAAAAATGCAATTTTCTCTGCACTGAAGTAAAATATCTAGGACATCTTATTAGTGCAGATTGTATAAAACCAGATCCAGAAAACGTAAAGGCGATTCAAAATTTTCCTATATTAAAATGTGTTAAAGATGTGAGAAGGTTTATAGGAATGTGTTCATACTATTCAGATCACATTGAAAACTATGCATACTTAGCCAAAATATTATTCAATTTATAAAAAAAAAGAAACGCTGTTTGAATGGAATGTAAATTCTCACACTGCATTCATAAATCTTAAATGGAAATTGAGTAACGCACCGGTATTAAGTCATTTTAATCCGGATAATAAAATAATTTTATACACAGACGCTTGTGATTTATCAATGGGTTACATTTTGTCACAAAACGAT
>JAQGAW010002652.1:0-14568 GCA_034698025.1 Phthiracarus crinitus | reverse complement strand
TATACTTAATTGTTTGAAAAGGAATCGTTTATATAAATCAGTGATTTTGGAGGAATAAGTATCAGCTTAACCACAATAACAATCAAAATCAGAGCATTATGAATTCATGTTAGAATAATATGATTTAATTTTAATCTTAAATTTACTAATTCAATACAAATTTATTCTGTGCTCACAAAATGGAATAAATTTTCACTTAAATATTATTACAACATGGAATAATTAAACATTCATATAACAATACTATATTAATATCAATATTATCGATTATGCATGAAATTCAATATTTTTTAAAAATACATTAAGAAAAAAAACACCTTCAATACAATTACAATATTTCACTAAAACAATTTACTATCTAATTAATTTTTGGAAAATCAAATTCAGAAAATCCAATATTATTAAACCTTAAAGAATTACTTCCGTCATTTATTTTAAAATAATCTTTCATCACATTTAGTGTCCAATAAGTATCAGTAGAAGCACTATGAACTCCGTCATGAATTCTTATGCCAAATAACTTATGGCACACGCGCTCTAAAGATATTCTATTTTTACAATAGTTATTGTATGTAAGAGAATTACAATAATAATAATCCTGTAAATCAAAACAATCAATATTGCTTTGATCGAGTCGTAAGCTTTTCAAATCACTTAAAATCTGAAAGCCAACAACAAGTTTATTCTCAATAAGTTTATATATATATTCTCTAACTTTTGTGAAGTTTAAACATTCTTCACCTAGAAATGAATGCTTTGTAAACCCATTAATTTTAATGGTATGTTTATTAACAATAAAAGAGTTCGTTTCATGCTTAACTTTTGCACTATAAATCTCATTATTTAAAAAATTTCTAAGAGATACAGTAGCGCAAATGTTTCTGTATTCAGATGATATATTTGGACAATAGACAGTATTTAATGATACGAATTCACAATCAAGAATTACAATATCACTCAATTTATACCTATAAAACCATGAATTATTTTGACAAATATCATTAAATGTGATTGAGTTTGTCTCAATTACAGTGATAGGTTTATTCAAACTATTACAACTATATTTATTATTATATTTTTTTACAATTCTTTTTATTCTATTAGAACAGATTTTATTAAGAAGTTTAAGTGTTTTATAATCTCGTATTGAATTAATAATTCTTTTAATTAAACTAAGTAATACGGAACACGTAACTTCGCTCAAAATTTTATCATTATAATTTTTACTGAAACCATCAATCAATGTTGAGTTATCCTCAATAATTGGGCATTCTCCAACATTACATTTTGAATTTCTTTCCTTCTTATATTTTGAATTTAGTTTTCTACGTTTATTAGTACACATGGAAATCACGCGTTTGACATTTTTAATTTCAACAACTAAGTTGATTAGCGTTTTTGCGTTTTTAAGTTCATGAGAATATTCGTATTTAGACATTTTCGTATTTTTCTTTAATTCTAAAGAAATTGTATGTATTTATTTAAATATATAAATAACTAAATTAATTCATTAAATATTTAGAGATACCTTTAATTATAAATTAAACAATGTTATATTTTTACTCAAGTAAAATAACATTGATTCTATCAATGATGCTATATATTTGAAAATTCTTTATTATCTGCAAATGTAAATACAATAAATTTATGTACAATAATTATCCGAACTTATTTTTTTGTTTATTTTTTAATTTATGATTCCTAATTCTAGACTATTCTAATACTTGACGATAAAGTACTTTTAAATTATTATAGTTATTTATTTAGAGGAAAAATTAAAGGTAATAAAAAAAGAACATTATTACTTCATAAAATTCAAAATTGGCACGGCAAAGATATATATATTTTTTTTTATTTTAATAATAATTAAATAATCTCGTTGTGAACCCGTTATAAACTAAAGTATGAGACTGACAAATATCATTAACAAACATAAATAAACCTATTTTACTAATTTATTATAAATCCTATTTACAAACAAAATTGTTCAAATTAAAATAAATAAATTTCTATACTAATGTGTCATTTGACATATAACCGTAAGCTCTAACGTCTGTAACGGAAGGGAACGGCGTTGTCGGACCACCTCTGTGAATAAGCTTTTGTTGTAAAGCCCAATTCATCATTTTCTCTAAATAATATCGTCTTTTATAGTATAATACAAATAGAACTAGTAAAATGGAAACGACAAAAACCGAACCTATTGTAGTATAACACATTTTAGATTTTATTATCAAATTCTTTGACATCGGTTTTGCTTTAATTATTTCTTTCTTTATTTCGATAAAAATAAAACTATACTCAATGTCAAAAAAACATAAATGAGGATGAAACTCAGTGAGAATAATATCTTTAGGTAAAGATATATTCGTAATTGGGCTTACAAATATCCTAGGGTCCACAAGATCTCTTATCCAATTATACCCAATTTCCATTAAGGTAGATTTAAGTAGACCAAATCTAGTCGCGATTTCTGACATTGTTCTATGATGTCTATGGTCATCGTAAAATTTAATAACATGTGATACTTGTTTAGGAGAGAGAATAGATCGCAAAATATCATCGTCTGGTTTATCATATAATTTTGACTTAAACAATAATGTGTTTGTCTTTATTGAGCAAAAGGTTCGAACAGGTTCAACAACTGAACTATTAAACCTGCTTTCACACCAAGTTTGAGTAGAATTTTCTATCAAACTTTTATTCGAGCCCCAACAAGGATTGTATATTATGAATGCGACTGCAATATATTCAAGCTCTGCTTTCGCGCCACTTTCTGATTTAGCACATGCTAGTAACATTAGTAACGTTGCAGAAACCAATATGCCTGTTCGTGGTTTCTTTAACTTTTTAACCTTTTTATTAGGATTTACATATATATGTTTAGATTCTGGGGCGCTTGGCTCAATCATTTCTATATCTTCTGAAGAATTTATTTTTAAACATGCTTTCTTTTTATAACAAAAATATTGGATTATCACAAATCCAATAATTGCAAAAAGTATAACTGTCGCTATACTTATTTTTATTGCATAATTTTGTATGGATATTTTCTCAACAGATTTAAAATCTGTATTTATAGAATCAATTTCCCTTTTGACTTGTTCGCTCATACTTGAGAAGTCAAATGTATGCAAACTTGGCAATATATGCGAATTTATTCTTTGACTATATTTAGGAATAAATTTAAGCGCTTGAGTTTCGATGACTGTCTGATTTGCAATATACCTGGCTGAACCAATGCTAAAGTTAGTAGTTATTGGTAGGCTAAATACCCACGGGGGACACGGATTTAATCTCTGATAAACAAAAATCATAAATGACTCACAGTATATAAAATTTAATGTGTCTACACTTTTAATTTGTAATAAATCCATTTCTACAATGTGATATCTTTCCTCACAATCATCATATTTCCAGTATTTTGCAGTTAGATTTGAAGGAAGAGGGTTTTGGCATTCATTATCGTCTGGTAATATTAATAAATTATAAAATGTACGTTTTGAGTTGGTTAAAGAAGTTATACAGTCTGATTGCTCATTATATAGAACGTTTGTCGGCCCTATATATCGCATTGGACACAATTTTGTTTTATTATCCTCTCTTTTATAAAGAGTAAAATCGTCCACCTGCATCATATAAACGTCACTTCTAGTATTTTTAATATCAAATGTCAATGTTAATATTTCACGAATTTTATCGATTGTGCACGAACGCGGCTCTGCTATATCTATATGGCAGTCTGGATGACAGGGCAATGTAAAATTGAATATGTCAAATATTTTAGGATTTAATTTATTAATTCGCCAATCACGAGATATATCTAATATTCGGTCTTTATAAACTACCATTTTTGAAATCAAATTAGAATGATACCACATAATGCGTGGCAATATATCACTCATGGTATCGAAATCCTCTCTTAAGGTGTTTAAACCATACCTAAGTTCCTTATCCTCTTTCTGAAGGGTGTCTAGTATTATTTTAACTTTTTTTTCATTATTTTCTAATTGTGCCATCAACTCAATAATTTCATTTTGTTTTTGTGCCATCTGATCTATATTATCATTAGCATTATTGCTTTTAGTAACTGCAACTGAGGCTGTAGTTATTCCAACAATCATACCGACTACAATTGTTACAACAACCGCAACCAACACAGCCAAAAAACCTAATCTTTTTTCCCTGTGTAAAATCAAATCGGTATTTTTTTTGGTATTAACTTCTTTGCAAAATGATAGGACTGGCTTAATAAAATCATTCTCGTATTGTTGATCACAATATTGTTTGAATTCAGGACCTTTCCAGTGCATACCTTCAAGAGTATATTCGTTACTGAAAATAATACAAGGTGAGTGATATCTAACGTTAACAACGATTCTTGAAATTCCCGTAATAACAGGGTCTTTTGACTTGAACCAAATCAGTGGATTTACTTTCTGAAATGAAGCTAAAGAGGATGTAAAGAATGTTGTTATTATAAACAACGTCATAAAAACAGTTAGAAAATCTTTTAAGTGTGATGGTAAATGTCTAACTCGAGTAGACTTTCTTTGTTCTTTAGGTGGGTTTAAAGGAACATTTTTATCAACGAAACCGTCACTAGTAACAGATCTACTTCTATCACTTTCATCAGACTCATCGGACTCAACGGTTTGAGGAGAGGGTTCATCTACTGACTTATCAAAAACACCTCTAACCTCCTGTTCATAATCATATATATCTGTGCTTGAGTCTGATTCGCTTTGCATCTTATTTGAAATATCTGACTCGGTTTGCTGTTCATTTGTAACAGGTAAATCAGAAGCAACTACAAGATCATAAATTTCGGTTGAGCTCGAGTCTACCTCTGCATTTATTGGTTGATCAGATAAATCTGATTCATAATTTAATTTCTTTAGCAATACTTCTCTTGAATAAAATGGCTTTAGACGAGAAATATGAACTTTGTCAAGTAAAACTTGTTTCTTATTTTTCGGGTCTTTTTCGATTAATTCTATTACATAATTAACCGGATTTACGCGCGCAATTATTTTATATGGTCCTTTATAGGTATGCAACAACTTTTCAGACTTATTTTTTTCTCTTTTAAGATAATGCAACCAAACTTTGTTCCCCACTTTATAAACAACATCTCTATGAGATTTATCGTAATAGTTTTTACTCTGTATTGATGCTTTATTTATATTAGCTTTTACTACAGCATAGATAGTTTGTAAATTTTTTTCTACTGTATAAAGTTGTGCATCAATTGTCGGTATTCCGACAGGCGCAACACTATACAATCTACCATACAAGAGAACCGGATCCCGTCCATAATTAAGATAAAACGGACTATATCCAGTTACTGCATGCTTACTTGTATTATATGCATGCAAAACATAAGGGAGAACTTCACACCAATTTTTTTGACTTTTCTTTAAAAACATTTTCATCATTGTAGCAAGGCTTTGATTAAAACGTTCGGTTATGCCATTTGTTTGTGGGTGAAATGCGCTGGTTACTATATGCTTACTTCCAAATCTTTGGAACATAAGCTCAGAAAGCTTAGCGCGAAATTGCATCCCACGATCTGTTAATATCACAGAAGGTGTCCCAAACGTTAAAACAATTTGCTCTATAAAGAAGTCAATCACTTCAACAGCTGTGCATTCAATATATGGTTTAACAATTGCGTATTTTGTAAAACTATCTGTGGCTACTAAAATCCACTTGTTTTGTCTGACTGATCGTGGAAACGGTCCGAGAAAATCAAGCCCGACTTTTTCAAAGGGACCCACAGCTTCCAGAGGAATCATCAAACCTGCCTTTTTAAGTTTTGGCTGTTTACCTGTCGAACAATCTTTACAGGAACGTATATAAGTTTCAACAATTGAACGCATATTAGGAAAAAAAAATCTGTTTCTGATCTTATCAAAAGTTTTATCGATACCTAGATGAGCGGAATATAGATCATCGTGATATGTATATATACAATCAAAATAAAGCTTTTTAGGGAGACAAGTAACAAGTTTATCTTTTCCGTCAACCTTTACTAATTTTCTTAGTATACCGTTATCAATCGTATACTCATCTGATATTTTAGACTCATCATTTTCTTCATTAGATAGCAAAGAATAAATGTCTTTAAAATATTTATCATTCATCTGTAAATACGGCAAATCAATTTCATGGTTTATCAAACCTTGTATAGCATTGCAAACAGCATAGTTTGTCATGTTGTCTTCTTCACTTTCAGCGGAATCGACGGGATTTCGACTAAGGGCATCGCAATCCTTAACAGACAACGAAGATTTATATTCAACAGTATAGTCAAAGCCTGCTAAATGCAAACTCCAACGTATTAACCTAGGAGATAGATCTTTTTTCGTTGCTAACCATTTCAAGGCTAAATGATCTGTAAGAATAGTGAACTTAATGCCTACTAAATAATGTTTAAACTTATTTGTGGCGTACACAATTGCAAGGCATTCCTTTTCTGAAATTGTATAATTATTTTCCGCCGCTGTTAACCTACGACTGTGATGATAAACAGGCATCCATTTAACATCTAACTGATGTTCTAATTTGCAACCTATTCCGTATCCTGATGCATCCGTTTTAACTCTGGTTGGCAGATTTGGGTCAAAGTGTACCAGTGAAGGAAGTGTGCAGATTAATTGTTTAATTTTATTCATGCATTCGATCTCTTTAGGACCAAAAGATTTTTCTACATCAACTCCCTTTTTCGTTAATTGTGTTAATGGGTAAGTTAAGTTAGTCCAATTTTCAAAAAATCCTCTATGATATCCAACCAAACCAAGAAAAGCTCTTACTTCCTTTACAGTGTTTGGGATTAGGTATTCTAAAATAGAAGTCAATTTTCTAGGATCTATTCTAACTCCATCTTTATCAATAATATGACCTAAATATAGAATTTGTGTCACTAGAAATGTACACTTTGAAGGCTTTATTGTTAAATTTGCTTCACGTAAGCGTTTAAATATTTGCCTTAAATTTTCTAACTGACTTACATAATCAATAGAAAAGCACACTATATCGTCAATGTAAACTAATAAAATTCTCCATTTAAGTCCAGCAAAAACAATATCAACGCAACGTTGAAAGGTTGCAGGGGCGCATTTTAAGCCGTAAGGCATTTTAATAAATTTATATAAGCCGTCTTGAGTAATGAATGACGTTTTATCTTGATCCTGTTTAGCAATAGGAATTTGCAGAAAACCAGAATTTAAATCAATAAGACTAAAAACTTTTGCTTGCGCCAAACAATCAACACAATCCATAATTCTAGGTAACGGATAATTATCGGATACGGTTACCTCATTCAATTTTCTCGAGTCGACGCATAAACGAATTTCAGGTAAGCCTGTATTAGGGTCTATTGTTTTTTTAGAAACCAGTACGACAGGACTAGACCATGGAGATTGGGAGGGAACTATAACTCCAAGTTCTATCCAATCGTCTATTTGTCGATTTATGATATTTCTTTGAGATAATGAATATCGATAAGGAGCGCATGATATTGGTTTATTTAATCCTGTATCAATTGTATGCTCAATTATATTACAGGTCCCTAACTGCTTAGGATCAAAAGCAAAAACATCGATAAATTCTTCAATTAAATTTTTTAAAGACATTTCAATAATTTCTGGAATAGATTCTCCCACTTTTATAACACCTCCGCTTACGTTAATAACTTTTACTTTATCACTTATATTATAATTTACATTTTTAATCTTTCCAATTAAATATTTTTCAGGTAATTCAATTTCAAAATCATTTCGACTTATTATATTAATGAAATATTCATCGTTATCAATATAAATTCGTGAAACAATACTATATTCTTTTTGAATATTTTGGTTTGGAATGTAATTATAATCTTTGGGTAAAATTACACCTTCCATTTTAATTGTAAATGCTTGCTTTGGTCTAATTTTTATTTTATTAGAGTTATATATATTAATTTGATCAATTATCCCAATATCACTTTGTGAATCACATGGTATAATTTCGTACACAAGATCTACAATATCATTTATAAATTTTTTTGGTGTAATAAAATTACAACTAAGGGGAGAATGATTTCTTTCCGGCGGGGTATAACCTGTAGTTGTAGAGAAACTACTCGTACTTGTGGTATCATCATATTCGGAAAAAGATTCATACGACAATGGAAATGATAAATCTTCAAAATTCTTAGGAATTCTTCGAATTCTTGGGTTAAAAATCTTTTCTTTTATTGAAACTATTAAGTCATTTGATTCATATCTTAAGATATTTTTACCTTTATTATGAATGGTTAATAATACAATATCGAATTCATTTAAACAGATTTTAATTATTAAATTTGGATTAAGATATCTATAATAAAATACATCATAACTTAATGGTAACATAATATCCAAAGGTGTGCACAGGTAATCCTCTGGATTTAGAACAAAAGTTTCTGAAGAAAATATTCTGAAGACCTGAACAAAATCGCCTTCAATAGGGTTATACTCATACATTCTAGCTTCGTCCAATTCATAATCAATTTCATAATAAGTATCTATTTTTTTTACTGGATAGGGCACAAAATATTTGGTGTGTTTATTCACTGCCTGCGTTTTGTCATCAACAGTTAGAACATTACAACGAGGAATCAAAAAGTCAGGTTCATTTGGTTGATTTAATTTTTCAACCTGTTCACAGCTCATATCAAAATGATTATAATAGCCGCATTGGTTACAAAACGGACTTTCATCTAACTTTCGAACGTCAAATTGAACAGCGTTTTCCAATGCGAGAACTACTTCTTTATTTGACACCTTTGAAATAGGCACAGCACTATTTTTTGATTTTAAAGTTTCAAATATAGAGATTTGACCGACTATCGAACCTTTTGGTAAATGCCTTACATCAGTGGAACAATTTATTAAGCAAACAATACATTCACCACCTTCTACACATATTTCTGTTTCTTTTATGTATATACCTTTTGTGTTAAATACTTTTTCACAAGTTTTAACAACTCCCAATGCTCGATTGAATTTCTTTCGACCACTTATCGAGACTTTAGCATATGTTTTCTCTCCAGGTTTTAATTCAAGAACTTTACAGGAATGTATTTGTTTAATCCACTCTGAATCAGCAATTTGTTTATTAAGCATATTTAAATTATAAACTTCAAGTGGAACGCTTTGTGCGTTAACTTTTACTGTGTTGTCAGAAAAATTAATATTTATGCCAGCTGTTTCGTTAAAATTATTTCCAAGTAATAAATTGTACTGGAAATCTTTTATTACAATCAGATTTAATAGATATGGTTCATGATCAAAACCATTTGGAACAAAAATTAGCGCTTGAGTAAAGCCGTCAATTTTTATCAATGATGCATCCACTGACTTCAGCGCTTGCATTGAGCAATCCTGTATGCAACAGCCAACCTTTTCTGCAAGGGAATAATCAATAATACTGCCTTGAGAACCTGTATCTATGAGAGCAGTTGTTTCAAAATCTGGTTTATTAAGAGAAACTTTCATGTAAATTAGTTTACCCTTACAACTATCCATTTTAGTCGCGAGCGTGTACATATTTACGTACATCAAGTTTGTTTTTAAAGGATCTGTTGTCCGTTGATCTTTGTTTTGAGACAAGGTTGGACAAAATCTTTGAAAGTGCCCTAATCGGCCGCACCTAAAGCATTTTAATGTTCCTTCCGAGTCTCTTGAGTCTGAAATTCTTTGTTGGTTTTCAAAAGTTACATGCTTTTCATTATTTTGGTTAGATCTATTGAAATTTGGCATGTTATCATTTCTATTAAAATTTTGTGTGTTATAGTTATTTCTATTAGGGATATTTTGGTTAAACTGTCGATTATTATTAAAATTATTAAATCTAGGATTTCTGTTAAAATCTCGATTTTGAAAATTACGAAAATTGTTAGGATTTTGAAAGTTTTGATATTGTCTATTAAATTGAGGGTTTCGATTATTGAAATTATTAAAGTTATTACTAAATCCTTGCTTATTGTTTCGAAAGTTAGGATTAATTGGTTTAATATTTTTTTGCGAATTAGTTTCTATTTGAAGTAATCTTTCTTCAGTACTACTCATTTTCTTTATTAATTCATTTAATAACCTGTTACTTTCAAGATTTGCATCAAGTAATTTTTCATTACGAAACGAATTATTTTCTTTTTCCCTATGACTTACGCCATACTTTAATCCTGCTTCAACTAGCATTGCTTTATCTGAAAGTTCAGCAAGATTTGAATACTCTTTAATATATAATTGTTTTTGAATTTCAGGATTAAGATCCTCGAATATGTACGCAATTACGTCTTTTTCAGGCATTGTTGGGTTTAATTCATAACACAAGTTTCTTTTACTTGTGATGTATTGGCTTACACTTTCATTGTCTAAATGTTTTCTTTTAAGTAATCTCTGTTTATTATATTTTTCTTTATTTTTTGGCAAATGATAATCAAGAAATGTATCTTTTAGATCCTTCCAATTACTCGGAGGATTAATACTCCTCTCGATATGCACTAAAAACCATTCTTTCGCATTAGCAGTGAGATATGCTTTTAAATTTTTTTGCATATCTTCTTCAGACCATTTCAAAACATTGGCCTGTAATTCATAATCATTTATGAATTCATATGCTCTTATGGAAATTTCTCCGTCAAATTTGGGTATATTTAAAACGGATAAACTGTTTAAGGCTATTCTTGAGCCCTTGGTTACGGCAAGTAAGAAATCTTCGGGACTCATAGGAGTAAAATTCTGAGTTGTCTCTTCCATTATAACAATTTATTATTATACTTTTTTTTTTAATTATAGAGTCGAATTAATCCGTGTCTCTCTTGTGAGATCACTTCGGCAAAATAGAATCTATCTCCAATTATTAATAATATTGTACTCTCATTAATATGATATAGGTTTAAAGTACCATTACCTATCTTCAAAATAGTAATCCTATGATAACGTAAATTTCCCAAATTTGAATTATTTTCCATACAGAATTACTATGTTTTATAATTTTAATTAAAGTCGTGAATATTTATTATATCTTACAGTATCAATATATAAATTTACTGATATAAATACAAGCATAATCATACACACATATAACACAAGATGAAGAATTTCATTTTCGTCAAGTTCAAACAGTAACCCTTTAATAAATACTGACACAACAAAGGTAACTAAAACGAACAAATAGATATCTAAAAGAGAAGCCGTTTTAAAGCTTGTATCTTAATATCCGTAATTTCTGCCAATAATCTGTCACACTCTTCAACCAAGAATGAAACCTCTTTAAATATTTGATTATCCTGTGATTCTAAATCTAGAGCTAACGCATAGTGATATAATTCTTTAATACATGCATCATTATATTTATCGGAATTGTTTTCAAGAAACTCAACTATGTTTTCTGGTATATTTAGTTCGGTTTCTGTTTTATTAGTGTCCTTTAAAATATTGGATTCATCCTCAATATCGTTATTGACAGAAGTAGTTTGAAAAAAATTATTAACATCAATCGGACTATCTTTATTTTCAATCAAAACTAACTCTATATTGTTAGTATCAGGAACCCCAAACAACAGAGGGTCTGTATAATCAAGCGCTAAGCAAGGCACAGATGAACTAATATCAATCTTGCTATTTTTCGCCGTTTTAATGTTTTAATTTTAACCGTGTTTCAATGTCTTATAGAGCAATAATAAAAACAAATTTTCTTTACTTTTATTTAGTCGAACGATGTTCTTTGGCGAGTAAAGAGTGAATTCACCGTTAGAAATTCTTGATTTTGAAGTCGGTGCAAAAGATTCCAATAGCTTCCGATGTATCGTGAATCGTCAGTTGTGTATACGGTTATAGATGATGAAGAGATGCACATAAATTGAATGGTAGGAAACGTCAAGCTTTTTGTAAAAGACAAGTTGATATCTTCATAAAGTAGTGTACTCTGAATGTTTCTTTTGAATTGAGTCCAACTTTGTATCGTTTGAATTGGTGGATAATAAGCTTGCATTACCTATATGCTAAAAGAGTTAGAATTAGTAACGGAATAAACTGTTTCGATTATTTCTAAAAAATCAATCGGTTGAAGTTGCAGAACTAAATGAAAAAACGGTAATAAATCGGTTAAACTTTCTGATGGATAGACGTAAATATTTAGACCATCAGTAAATTTTGCAAAGTAACACTGACTTTTACGACCATAAAATAGTTTAAACTTATAAGCACAATCAAGTTCAAAAATACTTGTTACTTCAATTTCATATTCTAACCAGTTGTTAAAAATATGAATTCGCACCATTAGTGTTTATTAATTCATACACTTCTAGTCAACTTCACTTTTACTAGGCAACCAACGAATAAGATCGGATAAGACAAGAAAGTGATCTTTATCAGATTGATCTCTAGTTTCGTATTTAAAACGCTTAAATTCGGTTTCACAATAAAACACTTCACTATCAATATGTAAAGATCTATATAAATCGAAATTGTCTTTATAATCTCTAATTGCAATAATAATCTGACGATAAAAATCAAGCCAAGTAAAAACTTCAATAACACTGTATGGAACAGCCATAAATAAAATTATTAAAGTTAATTAATTATACTTAATCATGAGTCAATTTTTCGACATAATTGTTTAACTGAGGGTTAATTTCATTTTGTAGTTTAGTAAATTCTTGAATTTCATAAGGATTTTTTGACAAGAAAACGTATTGATCTGTTTGCGAATTACATTGAAAAATGTACATTTCAGGAGCGAGTCTGTAGTCAATTGATAAAATAGTATGGTTTGGATTATTTCTGTTTAATTCTTTAATTACACAAATAAAATCTGAAAAGTCTTCTTTTATATGAGTGGTGGCCATTATGGTAACTGACTTAGAAGTTTGAGCTTTTCTAACATAGATATGAAATCGTTAAAACTAGATGTCAATATATTGTCAAATATGTATTGAATTTCGATAACATTTGTTGGAGTATATTGGATTATAGTATTGTTAGTGGAACAAATGCAATTATATTTAATTTCGATTGGAATATATTCACAGCGCACTTTGAATTCAGTTGGTTTATTTTTAAATAAAATTCTGGAGTAAAGCACGAATTTTTCATAAGAATCTATACATATTACATTAGGTGCATTATCAATTAATAAATCAATTTTATTTTGTAAATTATCAGACATCACTTGTTTAAATAGAATGTGATCATTTGTTCTTATTTCATAATTAAAACTTCCATCAAACCCAAATTAAATGAAAGCTTAATAAATTGATCAAAATCAATTAAGTTTTCTGTAGTGAAAGTATATATAATTGTTGGTGTATAATATTGTAAAATATAATAAGTTGTTCCAATCAAATGTTTAACACAGCACTTAAAAGTATTTTGATTTGACAACTGTAATAAAGTAGATTGGGATTTGAATAGCTCAAAACTTGTAAAATTAATGTGTCTGATAGCATGCGGTGGTAACGCGGGTGCAACACTTGAAATCGGCATATATACCATTAATTTACAGAATTGTAGTTATAACATTACTCACTAATTTCTCTCTTAAATAAAATTGAAGGAAATAATTAAGTTGGATTAATTCAGAGAATTGGCGTTTCAAAACATTAAGTTTCTTATTGAATTCAATGCACAATTTATAAAATTTAAAAACACTTTCAACTTCTCTCACTTTTGGAGGCATTAAATTTTGTTTTGTAATCGTTCTTTACTATATTCCTCATAAAGTTTTGTAACAAATTGAAGCTCTTTTTGTAATTTTAGAATTTTTAAGTCTAATGATTGCTTCTCTGACTTTAACACATTAATACGTTTTTTAGTTTCTACAAAAGAACACCACGATTGTACTTTTGGCTTTTCCTTTAAAGGCATAATGTTTTTTATTGTCAGTTTAAAGAAATTTTCTCTAACTAGAGTCTATTAATAGAAGTATAATTATATTATAAATTGTTTTTAATTCGACCTGAATTCGTTTGAATTAAACAGTCGACGATAGAAAACGTAAATATCAGTAAATACAAATATAGCAGCAAGAATTACGATACTTATCGTAACAGAAAGAAATATGAGTTTTAAATCTTGCAAATTGTTAATTACTAAAATTAGACAGAAATTCATTGAATAATTTATTAAAACTTGCAACACTTTCTTTACTATTTCCTTCTGCAATTTTTCTAAGAACACAATTTATGATTGTTAAATGTGCCAATTTATCTTCTAAATTATCAATTTTATTTATTAATTGATTATTTTTATTGCGGAAGAGCACAATCTGTTCATCAATAGTCAAGTTTTCATTGGAAAAGTCTTCCATTTTAAGTCAATAAATTTTGACACATTCACTGAACAAATTTCTTTTATTCAAGAGTTTATTCAATAGCAACTATAGAAACAAAATTACTTATCTTTAAAATTGAGACGATATTTTGGGGATTTTCACCATCCATCCCACTTCTGACACCAATTTGTGACCAGATTTGGGGTTAGGCCACTTCTTTTCCAATGAACAGATAGGAGTTGATTGTTAAATTGAATTAAAAAG
>JAQGAW010002651.1:0-14570 GCA_034698025.1 Phthiracarus crinitus | reverse complement strand
ATAGCATTTCTAGCATTTATCATTAAAAATAGCAAAATATAGCATTTATAAATGGAGCTAAAATGACTCCATACTATATGATTTGTGCACATATACATTCTTATGGTTCTAACATATGAAACAAAAAAGTAGTAAATGCTATAATTTTGATACTCTATTAATAAATTAATAAATTCTTTCATATCTAGACAATATTTTACTAACCTTCAAATTGTGCTCTAATACTACAATAATTTAATAAATAAGTGGAAGATTTTGTATATCACTCTTTTTAAGTTAATACTTTATCGAAAAATTTTATAGCATATCAACTATAGTATAGCGCTTTATATTTCAAACAAAATATGCAATAGTTTACGAGCAAAAATAAATCAATTAATGAAATTCGATTTGTATTTGTCTGCCTGTAATCTACGTATAATGTAAAATGGCAATATATCTATAATAAAAGTATTATTGTTCAATAGCGTTTAGAATCAGCCCAAAAACCTGAGTATAAGCTGAGGTGAGCGAACAATAAATTAGAGCTGAGCTGATCTAGTCATTTTATGTATATTTAATTATTTTTTCTAAACAATTTTTAAATAATATTATAATGACTCATTATTTTATTACTAATTTATTTATTCGATAGTTTTTCAATTTTGAATCATTTGGTATATGCTTAATGCAACAGCAAACTAAAAGCACAAGTCACCTCATCCAGTTCGATATACCGAGCTTGAGATGAAAGCTAAGCTGAGACAAATTTTGCATCTTTAAAACTTTAAAAGACCAGCTGAACTTCAGCTCGATTTTCAGTTAGCGCAGCTCTATCAGCTCAAGCTCTATTGTTCAAATTAGATGTCTATTGTACGGTTAGAGCTGAATGTAGTATCCTTCCAAGTAATTTTAATAAAAGTTGGGAAATTCATTATTTTCTTCAATTATAATCAATGGATAGTTAAGCCGTAAAGTATTCTTTTTAAGCCCAGTATTGCCACGATTTTGATAGATTTTACCACAGAATTATGTTGTCATTAATCATTATGCTTTAATAAATCAACTTTAATTTTGGTTTAAATTTATTAAATGGTTTAAACTGTTATGTATTTGCAAAAAAAAACTTTGATAACAATAATCTTAGTTTTTACACTATTTTGCCACATTTTAGTGCCACACAAATATTTTCATTTTAATATGATGTAGGCATGCATATTAAAATATAATATAATAAACGACACACAAGTTCATCTGATATTACCATATGATATTGCATAGGCTATATCATCGCGCGATCAGTTTAATTATAATATGGAAACTAAGGTGGAATTAATTAGTTTTTTTGCCGAATTTTTTTTAAGTCACGAAATCTTCCCACAAAGAATTCTTGTTTTAGTTTTGTTAATTGTTTCTGCCTCACCCTTTCTCACAATTAAGTAATTAATAAGAGTAATAGAGCACGAACTATTTTTTCAAAATTTTCTTTGATACCTATCGTATGGCAAACAGATTTAATAGATAATAGACTTGTAACTTAACTCAAACTGTAAATATATTGATAATATTCACGAACTGAATTGAGATTTAAAAAAGAATTGCTATTAAAAATGAAAATTATTAAATCAATAACTAGTAATATACCAAATTGTCTTTGCTTCGAGTTTAAGATTATTTTTTTGAGATTAAATTTATTAAATTTATTTTTGAGATATATTATTGCAATTTTTTAGCTTGTTTTTAGAAAGGAATTTATTTGTTTTTTTTTCAAAATGAAAATAAAAATAAATTAAAGTAAAATATACCATAACTCCTTTGATAATTATAACTAATTTATTGACACTATATCTTATTTTGATTGAATGAATGAATTAATTGTTATCAATTAAATTTGATATAACAATATTCTTATTAAAATTTTTATTATCGTAAATAATTCATTTTCCCATTAATTTAGGATTTCATACTTTGCAAAACCAAAGTATTTAATGTAATTTTGGTTTCATATAGATTAAAGTTATAATTATCTATAGTTTATTTCATTCGAAATTTTCTATAAATCAAGCATTCAATATATATTAAACGATAAATGTGCGATATGTTTGGTTAAATATGATTAACCAGTGGTTTAAACCATTATTTCATTGGTTGTTTGTTGTTATCATTAAAATAAATAATCATAGAATCATTTCTAAACAAATTATCATTTTTAAAATTTATAAATAATTTTTGTGCTTTTGATAATTAATATTTTCTTCAAATAAATTCGCTTTTTTGTAATATGCGTTTTAATGAGTTAATATTCAAGCAAAAAATAAAAAAATAATTATTCAAAAGCTACGAAAGTTTACAATTTAATTGTGATTAAATGAACAACTGTCTATAAGTTATAAATATTTTAAAACGGAGTTAGTTTAGAAAATTTTAAGTTTAAAATAATTTTTTATATTAATATTAAATTTATTATTATTGGTTAATTGTTTTGATAATGGATTGCTTTATATTTAAAATTAATGATTTGGTTTAGTTTAAGAAAACCAACCCTTTAGCACCTTTAGTAAAACAAAATTTACTGCAGTTTTACAAATTATAAATTATCTTTTGTTTCAATAAAAAAAATTAGTCAATATTTGCTAGATATAACTAAATTTGACACTTTAACTAGTTTTTAGCATATGTTTGGCCATTTTAGAAATCCCTTAAACATGATATTATTGTCTGAAAGAAAGATTTGCGCGAAAACTAGGGACAAAAAAATCCAAAGCGTATTACAACGTGATCTAAAAAATGGGAAAACTTCTTTAAATCACAAATAGGTAAACCATACTCGAGCAGAGATGGGATAAATTGAAAAGTTCTAATTTACTAACTAAATATAATAATTGCTTTAGATTGAATTTTAAATGTAAATATAGAGAATCTCCAAAAAATGTAATTTTTTTGCAAGCTCACAAATCTATTGATGAGTTGATTCGATTAAGTTAGAAATTATTAATTGAACATTGATCATAAAATTGCTCCAACTTGTTTAATTTATTGTATGATTTTATGATTATGATTAGAGAATCAAAATCATAGCATTTGCTACTTTTTTATTTCATAAGTTAGAAATATATATATATTTATTTGTATACGAATTAAGTAAAATGGAGCCGTTTTAGTTACATTTATAATTGCTATTTTTGCTATTTTAATAATAATTGCTATAAATTCTATTTTGGCTTAAAAAGATTGAATTGTCGATTAAATTGAAGGGTTTTTCTTATCCTTACATTTTTTTTTAATTTCATTGAAAAGCAGCATTTTTAAAATTTCTTAATTATAGGTAGATTCAATAAATATTCTAAAATTCTAAGAAATTTATGTAATTTTAAGAAAGTATAATTGCTATTTTAAAGTTCGATTTTGTTCATTTTTTAATGCTATTATAGCGCTACTCTCATAAGCTATAAATGCTATTATTTTATTTCTCTAATTATGATAAACATGCTTAAAATGTTCCCAAAAAAGTTTCACAAAAATACTGCGAAAAATTAAAAATTTTAAAAATTATTTTTAGATTTGTAAGATTTTCATTTACAAGAGAAATCGAGTTTTTAAGCTGCCTGGTTTGACCGTTTAATTATTAATAAAGGGAATTAGCAAAAAATTTTCAAAAATTGTATGTCAAAAGTTTGAAAATATTTTAAAAACATTTTTTAACATTTAAAAAAATCAGACAGCTTTAAGTACTAAAGAAATTACCCTAAAATCCCGTATATCCGTATAATGTGCGCATTATGTTAAGAAAAATGTGATATTTCTTAAAACAATATAACATGCGTATATTGCGTAAATGTCGCTAAAAATTTTCTAAATAATCTTTTCAAATTACTATACTATACCGTTCGGATAAATTGCATAGAATAAGCTTAAACATTTTTACTAAAGTTTGGACTAATAAATAAAACTTCATAGAAAGCAGATTATAATCCACGCAAGAGATTACCTACTTCACATCTGTCCAATACTATAATCCTATTTTCTGTAGAGATTCGTGAAACCCAAAGTTTATAAAGATAGTCCTCAAAATATTTATGGTTTTTAAGCTCACTTTTCAATTTAAATTGAACTTTATTAATCCAAACTCTAGTAAAAATGTCTAAGCTCATTCCTAGAAATTGACCCGAAAGATAGTTTATTAGTTGTTTAATTTTTGAAAATCTTAAAAGATAAATTCCTTAACTAAAATTTTCTTAAATAAATCTTTTTTGAGGGCTTAACATAAATATCTGATTTATTAGACAATATAGATTTATAGGCAAATTTTATTTGAATTAGCAAATGTAAAAAATAAAATAACGAATATTAAAAATAAAGGAAAAAGACTAATTTGTGTAATTCGAGTATATTTTAAAATTATATGTTTTATAAAAATTGAAAAAAGGTAAATCTATCTTTCTTAATGTTTTTAAAGCTCATTTATATAACTTTTTAAACTGTAAAATTTTAATTATAATATTTTAATTGTATTTTTTAAGTTCAATTCCTTAAACTTTTGGTTTAATATTAATTTATATATTTATTGAATGTATTATTGAATAATTACTACATAATAAAATTTTAAATAAATTCCAGTCAAAAAACTCATCAATTTATTATTCATATATATTCATCAATTTTTAATAAAATCTTTGAAATATATTTTCTATCTAAATATATTTTAGGTTTATTTAAAAACAGGACAAAGAATTTTGAAGAACTACCCAAACCGCTCGAATAAAATACCTCGGGTAATCGACCAGAGAACATCTTTAGTTAAGAGTTATCTTATCTAAATTGATTTAAATTATTTGAAAAGAAAAATTTATTAGAAATAAAAGAGAGCCAATAATCGAATTAAAAAAGATAACATTTTAATTATCTTAATTTAATTTGAATACAGTATAAACATTCAATAAATTTAATTAATACTATTGTAAACAATCTTTATTTTCATTATGCTTTTTTTCAGCGCACAAAAAGCAAATAACTATTAGTCATAAAATAAGCGAAAAATACAGGTCAGCAACAAATTCAAACTCTCACACACGCAGCGTAAAAAAAGAACATAAACGGGGAAAAATAACAAAGAATTTTTGCACAATTAAAAAACCCTTTCAAATGATTAAATGAATTTTTAATAGCTTGACAATTGTATTTAAACGCCTAATTAGCTTTTGTATTTTTATTGCGTACACGCCGTTTATCTCGAAAATAAATTAATACTTTTCTTTAATAAAAAATTTCAGCATTAAATAAATATTTGCATAAATTCCTAGGCATTTTTTTCGTATCAAGAAATAATAATAATAAGAGATAATAAATAATTTTTTCCACACACGCTATTCAAAACGATAAGACGATGATTCAAGAAATTATGCGAATTACAATTATAAAATTAAAATAATCACATGACAATTGGATTAAAACGAAATTATGTGACCTATGTTTGCACACTTTTGGAGCAGAGATTGATTACAAGGTCGTCAAATTACCTTTTATCAACCGTGCAATTAATTAGATAATAGTTGACTTGAAAAAAATTACTGCAAATTTCGCAGCGAATCTTTCAAATTTCATTGACTTTATAATTATATACATTTTATGGCAAGTTTGCTGAACTAATCAGACACAGTACGTATAATGCATTATTATTATCCAGTCTGGGTCTGGTTAATCAAAATCACAAATATGCTATTATTTTTTAAGGATATTGACCTTTTGTTTGATCGGATAATAATGATAAACAAACGGCTTTTAATATTCAGAGTCAAACCCATTCGTTTGATCATACGATTAAAACTCAATTAAGATCATAAACGTGACATTATTTGATTTCAATATAAAATACGTGTGTGATATAAACTGATGTTAAATTTCCGTCAACGAGTAACAACTTATTTATTTATGCCCACTCTTTCACAATTCAATTGAATTGATTAATCGCAAGCAACTTTTTAAACAAATAAGAGCATACTCTTGTTTAAATCGATTTGCAAAAATAAAAACCAGTAGTAAAGTATTTTTGAATTTATGTTCGCTTTTGAAAAACTGGCGTTAACAGTAGAGATTCACTTATTCTATTTAAGTGTTAAATTTAGACGTCACATAACAAAAACAAATTAATGATGAATAAAACTAACTCATTAAACGTCTCAGACTATAATCAACTCGCAAACAATAATCAGGAAAACGGAGCATAATATTTATACAATTTTAGCGTAAAGTGATTATTAAGTAAAATTAAACCTCTCCTTTCTATTTCGCTTTCTTAATCGACTGTCGCTTTCTTTCGTGAAGCGCTTTGTATGCTAATTATTAATTTGTTATTTCCTGTAAACCGCTTTTGAAATAGAAAGTAGTAGTAGGTCTCAGTAGTAGTAGTAAATTATTTTATTCATTCAGTTTGTAATTGAAAAAAATAGAGACCATTTAAAAATAAAGAAATGGTTCACAATTTTTATCTCATTTATGAAAAAAGCAATACACAACTTCTATTATGAATGATTGGATGCAAAAGCGATGGCAACAATAAAATATCAAATCTATCGCTCACTTTTAAATGAGAAAAATCATTTTCCACAAACATTTGTTCGCATAGATCTATATTATCCTGTCATAGTAATCACAAAAAATAATTTCTAGTAAATTGATTTGATAGTCCAAAAAAAACGAAAATAATCAAAACCATGATTCAAGAAATATATTCATTTATTTCATTAATACAATTGGGGTAACAAAACTGATACATAGTAATAACAACAATATCAATAGAACTAGAAAAAATCGAAGAGAGAAATAATAAAATACATTTCTAAAGTAATTTTAAACATTAATTGAATTTTTTTCCAATTTTCATACATTACAATAAAAAAATTTCTTTTAAAATTACTCTTAACGGCTTAAAGGCGCGCATTCACTACCAAAAACTAGAACTAAAAAAACTCTTCCGCTTATGCCGCTCTCGCTCTAGACTTGTATTTACCGCCACTCGATCCGCCACTGCCGCCAGAAGACCAGCTTCCGCCGCCACCACCTGAGGACCAGCTGCCTCCGCCGCCACCCGAAGACCCATATCCCCCTCCACCACCAGACTTACCACCTCCATAACCACCTCCGCCTGATTTTCCTCCACCACCGCTACCACCTCCGTATCCACCAGAACTGCCGCCACCATAATCACCGCCTTTTCGTCTGCCTTCGCCTCGCGCTACAATGGTCTGTATCTCTTCTTGAACTGGTTGTATCTCTTGAATAACTCTTCTGTATGGTGTAATAATTTCGCGAACCTCTTGAATGATTGGTTTGGTGACCTCATGAATGAGACGGTGTGGTTCATCCTCTGACGAAGAGTGTTCTTCACCGCCGCCCTGTCCCTGATGACTCTGCAATACTTTTAGTTTACTTGACGCTGATTTGAAGTGAATCACGAGTGGCAACTCTCCGGCTTCCACTTCGATAATCTGAGGTTGAATCTCTTCGCGTTGCGATGGCACGTCCTTAAAATCAACTGAATGGCGGGTAATAACAGCGGCCTGAATCGTTTGTCCACCGCCGCCATATCCACCACCACCTCCTCCGCCACTGCCATAACCTCCTCCACCACTGCTGCCACCACCGTAACCACCACCGTAACCACCACCGCCACCACCACTGCCGCCAGAAGACCAGCTTCCGCCACCGCTTCCTCCACGTCCTCCACCATAACCACCGCTTCCACTATCACCGCTATCCCAACTGCCACCTCCAGATTTTCCGCTACCCGAAGACCATGACCCACTGCTGCCTCCAGACCATGATCCGCCACCTGAAGACCAGGACTGTCCTCCGCCGCTCTTTCCACCACCACTTCCACCATATCCACCGCCACCTCCTCCACCATTAGCCCACGAGCCACCGCTTCTACCGCCAGCTATGCAGCACACTATGAGCGCCGATCCTATCACTACCTGTTAGTATAATAAAAAGTATACGGATTAAGAATATAAGTAATCGTAAAAGTTTTTAAGAAAATAAAAAAAAATATTTCATTCGTTTACTTTAATCATTATTGAAGCTTTTGTAATATCAAGTTTAACTATAAGATGAAAGCGCACTTCTTAGTAAAATACAGAAAACTTTCTTGACTGAGAGTACGATGTCTACTGAATAATAATGTTTACTCCGCCAGCTTTATATAAGTCACTCCAAAACCGCAAAAGATAGACAGACATGACGAGTCGAGAGTCCAGATAATTGCCGAAAGGCGTAAATTTGATTTAATTGACGAGAGAAACAAGAATTAAATATGTTTTAAAAAGGAGTAGTAGTTATAGTTGTAGAGGAGAGTGAATCGAAAAAAAACGAAAGTAAGTTAAAAGTTGTCTTTAACTAGTCTTTTATTTTTTGCGCACACAAGTATTCGAAAGACGAGGAAAAAGTATTAAAAAGAGAAGCATTCCCTCCCTCTCTCTCTCTCTCCCTCTCTTTCTCTCTCGCATTATCATTGAAGAAGCGAGTTAATAACAAGCCAAACAATTATCTTTAAAGAAATGGAGCACAAATTGCATAATAATAATATCAGAAAAAATAGAACTGTGGGATTGTGAGCGAACAGAGAGGGAAAAACGGTTTTTTTATTGTGTGCGCGGAGTTAAGTGCATAGAAAGTTATAAAAAAATCAGCTGATAATAATCTCTCGAATCTGATTGCTGTAACAACTGAATTGAAGGCATGCTATTATAATGATGGCTGTTAATGGTGGGGGAAGTAACTGTTATTAGAAACCCTATGTGTGTGTTGAGATTAATATGTGATCGAGCGTTGTTTTCTTATGTTTTTTTTTCGATGCGTGTGACAGACGAGAGACATATTTAGAGTGATTGCTAAATATTACTCTCACTATAATAACATGTTTAGGCGAAGGATAGCGAAAATACTAATGATTACCGCATTAGTTTTGTTTTAGAAAGTGAATTGTGTGGTTTGTTTTCGCTAATTTCAATTTCTATTCTTTATTTTCGCTCTCAAATTTCCATTTTACGTGTGGAGGTAAAAATAATGCTCTTTAAAAAACCGGATTAGACAGCGCTAAGTATAACAGTGGGATCGCGCGATCTTCCTCTCTCTATGTTCGCGTTTCGTAATTTATTATTATGCATGCCCTAAATTTTTTGAAGATATATTTTTTTCGCGAAATGAGACATTATTTTTTCAAGTATTTTTAAAATAAAATTTTTGAAAATGTAAATTAATTGTTTTTTTTATATTATTACTTGAACGTGCCATAAATTATTTATGTATTTAAATTTATTTTGCTTTTTTATATCTTTTTTTTCGTAAAACATTTTTCTTGTGTGTCGTCGAGCAGAGACTTTATTGTAACATTTTTGGGCATAAATAAAACTCTCAATAAAATTCCGAAATAAATGCTTTTGCACTTTTCGTGTTATGTTAGTGAAAAATTCATTAAATAAATCATTTCTATTTAAGAAATTAATAAATTATTGTTTGTTTTTATCACACTAAAAATTCCAAACAGATATGTAACTAAATATGAAATGTATGCTTCTATTATTAGTATTCTATATACATATAAAACTTAATTTTATTTTACATAAATATATCGTGTTAATTAAGAATGCATAACAATGTTCTATTTTTATTATCAACACAATAATTAAAGGCGAGATTGGTTTTTATATTTGAAAACTTAAGAAGAATGTATTGTTTATGTTTTGTTATTAATGTATGGATGTTTTGGTTTTTAACAATACAATATTTTTGTAGAAATCGAGATCCCTTTGCTTTTCTAACTAAAACAAAACCATTCTAAATAAGTCATTTCGAAAGTAGTTTGCAAAGTACTCACAAAACTTTAATTATGCAAATTAAAAGCAAAAGTAACAAACTTTTAAAAATAGATAAGAAGCCATTGTTTAATTTTAGTACACTGCGGAAAACATCGCGTTAATGATTTGCTTATTTTTAATTTCTATTAATAGTTAATTATTGTCAACTTTAATAACGATTACACACGTTTTAATTATTAACTCACATTTCTTTCTCACATTTCGTTACGAGGATTAAACTTTATTTTGAATGACTACCAACGCATTAAATTGCGAATAAAAGCTCTAAGTTATATTTATTAAAAAAGCTGTTAATAAAAATATTTTTCTGATTAAACCATTAGCGATAAATTCCGTTTCTCTTTAATTTTTTCCGCAATCAATTTAATATTTTTCTGGCAAGAAATAAGCTGTGAAAGCAATCGTGACCAGAAATCGCATATTACAAATCAGATTTTTCCCACTAATTTAAAGTAAGAAATAAAAGCACAACAATAACTCACTCTCGCACGTCTTGTAATAAAGTAATTGCTATAAAGAAGTGTTTCTTTTGTTTTTCTTAAATCTCTACGTCACATTCGAACAATTTGCGAATCAATTATTGATTAATTGGCAATTATTTTGTTTTGTTTAAATTCACATTTTAATTCATTAATAATTGGGGGATACGTTCATACTTTTCATTTTGTTGTTTAAAGTGGTGTTTGGTGTGTCTCCATTCTAATTGGATTAATTGAGGTTTTATTTCTTTTTTTTGGCAAATTAAAGGATGGGTATGCTAATCATTCGAAGAAGTAACGAATAAATTAATTAAATTTTTGTCTACTAACTAAGAATAATTATAATTATTAGTTACAATAATTATTTGATAAACTAGGTTTGGTTTTTGTTATTATTAAAACCAAAAATAAGAATAATTATACATGATATTGTGGGGTATGATATAAGTACTATTTCATTATCTTTATTGAAATAGTTTGAAATAAAACAAAATTATCAAAAGTAAGATATTATAATAAAAGATAAAGCAATAAAACGTTTGTTAATCCTGTGATATTTACCCAAAAAAATAAGATAAGGAAAGTGGATTGAGAATCGTGTTTAGGATCAAATATCTGTCTCTTTTTATCATAATAAATCTATTCAGTTCTGTCCATAAACACACAAACTATTTACTAGTTATCTATGATTTGGTTCACAGTTATTATCCCTTTGATAGCTTAAAACGATTGACTTATTTTTTTGCTTCGATTGTAAAAAACGCATATAAGTTGAAACTTTATTTCTTTTCTACGAATAATAAAAGCGCAACAACCATCCAAAAACTTAATTGATATATTATGGGACACTGTTTAACTAGAAATTGTTATACAAATAATGGGTCCTCTATTTAAGCGCTGTTTCAAAAACGTATATTTTTTCTATTAAACTATTATGACATTTGTATGATAATAAAAATGTTTATTTTTTTCTTTAATAGAAAGAAAAATTGAATAGAAATATATGTTTACATTGAGAATTTTTTTGGCCTTTTTCCTATTTATCCGTTTCGTATGTAATAGTTTGTGACACAGAAGTCAGGAAAAACATCTTTCACTGATGATCTGCCTTTATCTTTCTATCTTTCTAGCTCTCACGAGAATTTTTTTTGTTAATTCGTGTATTTTAGCCACAGTTTTATTATAAGCAATTTTTTTCATTTAAGCTTAATTTATTTTATTTCTTTTGCTGGGAATATTTTTCTTGATTGAAGCACAATTCAAACTTTTTTCTTTTTGCTTATTTCGCGTCTTCCAGATAAAGATCTCTTAAATATAAAAAGTTTGTTATAAACAAATGCGATGGTTTTGTTGTCTAATCTTAAGTGTATTTAGTAAGATAAAAATAAAACATTGAAGAAACTTGTTAATCCATGTGTTGAATATTATTATTTGGCACAAATTTGTTTATTAAGTTTATTTTAAATTTAAATTCATAATTAGATTTTATTAGCAACAAAAAGTTTTATATAAATGTTTTTGTTGAATAATATAGCATTTTTTCTTGAACTTAAAAAATAGATAACTTCAAGTGAAAACGATTTATAGCTTCTTATTACTACCAAATTAATAAAACTGAAAGTATATTAGATTTACGTGTTTATTAGCTTATATTAAATAAAAAATTGAAATGAACTCTTATTTTTGTCGCAATTAAAATATTCAAAACATTTCTTATTTCTTTTTTTATTGCCTTTTATTCTTATTTTTTTTGTTTTTAGTTTCATATCACTGTTGACCTACAGAACAATAGATTGAATAAGATTATGGTTTTACACATAACATTAGCGACAAATTCTTGCTTTTATTGTTAAATTAGATAATAGATAATAGAATTATAATTTAATTTGTTATTAATGCCTATGATTTTACATAATAATTTGGTAATTAAATAAGTAATCTTAAGCCTAATTTATATAATTTTCTGGCATCGCATTATAGCTTAAATGATTAAAAGTAAAATAGTAGAAAAGCAAAATTAATTGTTTTAATAACATGATTAAAAATAAAGTAAATTTTACGGGACATTAAGCTTATTTTTGTAAAATAGTTATTATATAATTTTTCAAATCATATGTCTATTCTTTTAATCATTTAGAGTAAAATATTGCTACGTATTATTATTGATAAAATATTGTGGTTAACCGCTTTACTTAATTCCGTTTTAAAACATAATTTATTAATTTTTAGTAATTATGAACAGCAAATCTTAATTCCAGATCACATTTTATCTAATGTTGATTAGATTTAATGCTTGTGAAAATTTATATTTTTAATCATAATTTACAATTAATTATACTTTTAAAAAATTTGCGAATTAAACCATAGGAATCAGGTGAACGAGTAGATTCCCAAATTAGTTTTAGAGTAAATTTAAATTTAATTAATTTTTTTCTTTTCACTAATTGTACTGAAAAAAATTTTTGCAATAATTTTGCCATTATTCTTATAAAAATGCTGACTAAAGGAATGAAGCAAAAAATCGATCGAAGAATTTAAATAAAAATGTTGGTTGTATTGAAATAAAACCAAAAAAGCACATTTATATTAGCACACAGTTAACATCGTCTATTTTCCATTTAAGTGGAGCTAAATCACTAGTCTAATTAATTTATATAATAATCATTAAGCGATGATTATTGAATCGAGTTTAATCAAACATGGCTTCGCAAAATGCACTCATTTTCAAATATTTTGAGCTTCACCTGAACTCAGGCCTAAGAATCAAAACCATTTTCTATTTAAGTGTATACAATATTGTATTTGCATCAAAATGTTTTCACTTAAACCCTTTAGGCTAATACGACTCAATTGTTTAAAAGGTATATAAAGAGTGATTTTTTTGATTGCGCTGTTTTCGTATTTTCGGTTTTCGGTTATAAAGGATTGTTTATATAAATTCAAAAGATTAGAAAAAAGTTACTATTCGTAACGGAAAGTTGATAACTCATAATTTGTGATGATGAGGCTCGGGTTACAAAGGCTTCAGCCAGAACCAGACTCTATGCCTGGACATCAATCTAAAAACCTAAACCTTGAGACTGAGCTGAAACACGAGCCTGTTACCTGGAACCTGAGCCTCGAAGCCTCGGAGCCTCTATAAATGTTTTTAAATAAAATAATATTTTATACAGACAAATAGCACATTCATCATGAACAATACATGTGTTATGCAACATTTTAAATAACAAATAGTACGTAATAAAAATAAAATAAAAATAAAAATTTGAAATATTTTCAAATAATCACATTTAATAACATAAATGAATTTTTCAGAACATCTTAGACCTTCTTTAAGTAGGATTTAGCCTCTCATAAATAGAATCTAAGCCTCGAACCACTGGCTAAGGCTCCAATATGTTAGAACCTCGAATCTGAGACTTTTACAAAATTCTGATCCTAAGCCAGAGTTAAAGCCTAGGGCTCGGGTTCAGGTTTAGGCTCCATAGGCTCTAAGGCTTTGAGGCTCTCAACCATCATTAATACTCATAAAATCTTGTATTATTGAATAAAGACGACAAATATGATGACCAATATTTTTGATTTTCAAAAATTTAGTATTTTTAAAGAAATTGATCAGCAATTAATAAACAGAATTAAGTTATTTTTAATCGCGTATCAAAATTTCGTTGCATTTGTAAAATCAGATGACGAGGTATATGTGTATAATTTAAATAAAAACTTACAAAAGATTGACAAATTGTGCAATAAAAGTATTATTAAGTTCGAGTCAAACTAGTGATGGAGAGGCTCGGGCTCCAGAGGCTCCAGCCAAAACCTGAGCCTAAGCCAAAGCCTTAATTTGAAAACCTGAACCTCGAGCCTAAATTAAAGTTAGAGCCTGAGTCTGAACCCGAGTCTCCATACTTGAGCCCGAGCCTGAGCCTCCGAGCCTCCGAGCCTCTATGAATTTTTTTAGAAAAAAATATTCTATTTAACATCAAGTTACACAATAGAACTTTTATGATGAACAATATATATGTTTTAGTAACTTTTGTAATAACAAAAAAAATAAAAAACAAAGAAATAACATTATTATAACCAGAAAATTTCTTGAATTTACTTTCTATACAAAATTGTATCATAATAAATTGTCCTGAACATCTGGAGCCTCTATAAAGAGGCTCTAAGGCTCTCTTAAGCGGAACCCGAGCCTCGAACCTCAGGTTTAGGCTTAAAAGTATAAGAACCTCAAGCCCGA
>JAQGAW010002650.1:0-14573 GCA_034698025.1 Phthiracarus crinitus | reverse complement strand
TGATGGAGCGTTCAAAATGGGACTCAATCGAGGAATGGCTATCAAATTGGCTGCATTAACAGCTCAAAGTGCAGCGAAGACACTGTTAGAGTCTGGTAAACATCCCGCAGAACTACGAGATTTGTGCACATCTCCAAGTGGTGCAGCAATTTATGGGATTCACGTGTTGGACAAAGCAGATGTTGCCAGTGGTATCACTGCCGCCGTTGAAGCCGCGCACAGACGCGCCAAAGAGATGGCTGAACGTTGAATGTTCATCATTGTTACAGATCTATATCTATATCTTAGTTATATACGTATAGATATCTATTTATGTGTACATATATGTAGATTTCGAAATTATTTACTAATATTCAATAAATATTAATATTCATTATTCATTCAATAAACATTTTATTAATATAAAACATAAGTTATATAACGGGTCACAATAATAGAGCGCATTTGTTTTTTGAATAACTTTTTTATTTTACTGAATTTATTACCAACTTATGGATCATAATTATTAATTAAGCTAAATTCTGGAAAATTTTTTACTGATCACTATTACAGTAAAACCATTTTTTGCTAAATATTGCTGATTTTTAATAAAGATTCCAGATTTAACTTTTTCTAAAACATATTTTATTATTAATTTTTTAAATCTTAACTTTTACGACTGCTTTTAATTGACTCGAATCTTGGATACAATTTGATTAAACAATAAAAATCCTCAAAAAAGTACAAATTAAACATTTATGGTGAAATGCATGCAATATTATCACTTTGTTTTAATTAAAACCTTAAATATATAAGATAGTAATTATATTTTCATTTTTAAAGATCTTTTCTATTGATTCTCGTTAGTTAATGTAAATATTTTATTCAATCATAATTAATTTTCCAAGTCTTAAGATTAAAATGTTATAAAGTTTTCAGTTTTATGATTTAAAATAACAAATTATTCAAAGAACAAATGTGCTCTATTATGTGCTGCATTACAAGTTGTCATCTGTTACATAATCATTTAAATTTTAAATGTAAATGCATTTGTATTTCGATCCAAATGTTTATTAATTCATTAAAATTTTTAGTAAATGACATGATAAAGAAGAAACATGAAGCGACCAGAAATGGCGATAACGTTTCTTCCAGTCTTAAATACATATAATATACAGTATACAAAAATTTTTCAAAAAATTCATTATTATAGCAAATAAAACCAATTACATTAAGGCTAAAAATAAAAATGGAAATTCTATAAAATGATGGTAAACTGATGCTGGTTTGGACAGAACAAGCAATAAGATTTTAAGTGTAAAACGGACATCAAATATCTGTGCTGTTATCTAGTGTTTGGCATTATAAACATTTAGATCGACATAACGTCATCAAATTGCTGTATCAAAACATAGTAATTTAATCGTTACAGAAATATGTATATTTAATGTAAACTATATAAAACTAAATAATTACTAGCAATTATATAAATTCTAATGTTAAAACACTGATCATTTGATTATTGTATTTTAAATTCACTTATTTTACCAAAAAATATATTTGAATATGTTTTAAGCATCAAAATTGTAAATAAAAACATAAAAATACTCGATTAAGGGCTTTCAAACAAACATGTGTTTTTTATGAATATATCGTGAATTTGTCGCACAAATTAGTGTCAAACTATTATCGTAAGAAATGTCAACACATATGATATGATAAAACTGTAACAAAACTGTGATTAATTATAGATATTAGCAATTTATCGAAAACAACGCAATAACACTTTAATGCAATTTAATGGCAAACAATCGCCAATAAAACGTTTACGAATTGGAAAACAATATTAAAGATTAAGTTTTGTATGGATATAATGGTATGTTTTAAAAAATGATGGTTTGGTGCGAAATACGCGACATTAACGATCGGATTTGTTTGGATTAATTGCAATATTAATTAGTGTTTGTAGTGTAGTATCGAATGACTGTAAAGGTGTATCGAATAGTTGTCGGAAGTGTTGTCTTACTAGTGGTGGATCTAATATGGGTGTCGAGCAGCGAAATCACGGAATATCTATACAAACAAAAGAACTACAAGAAGCCATTCTTCGCCACATATGCCAAGACATCGATGTTTGTCATATACTTATTTGGTTTTATAGTATGCAAGTCATGGAGGAATCAATTGATGCAATTAATGAATGGCGTGAAACACTCGTGCAATGAGTCTCACACTCACTCAGAATCGCAATCCAATTGCAATTCAACGATAGCGCCAACGGTTACACCATTTTATTCGATTTTGACACCAATGAGGAAGAAGTGGACGAATTAATTAAAAATAATATTAATAGTAATAACATTTGCGAATCAGTGTTAAGCGAACCGATTTGGGTTCCCATAAAGTTCTGCGACAGTATAAGTGAGATAACCAGCGAAAAGAGTAGTGGCACTGAATCGGATGGCGAACGCATATAAGGCCGCCTCATCGGTAAACAATGTCCACAAGTCTGTGCGATTTCCAAACTCACAGAAGTGCGACACTAATCGTACATGAATGCTGAAGAAGCGCTTTTTGCGCGTCTCTCATATCAGGCAACTCTTAGGGCACAAGAATCTGCATATTTAAATGATCGAAACACACTAATAAGCTATCGATTAAGGACTCAATTAAGCTTTCAGTATGTTATGGTTTGCTGGCAATCTCTCCTATCAAATTGCGCTCAAGTATTCAGAGGCCGCTATCGTTAATGTACTCTCAAGCACTTCTTCTCTGTTCACTTTGGTTATGAGCGCCATATTTCCATCCAACTCAACCTCTGACCGATTTTCCTTAACCAAATTAATTGTCGTTATTATAAGTGTTGGCAGTGTTGCCATTATTAGTACATCGGAGTCAAGAGCCGATTCTTCTGGCAATTACCTGCCAATCGGCGCTTTATGGGCTCTGAGCGGCGCTTTCTTCTACGCCTCTTATATTGTGCTCTTAAGGCATGAGGTCAACAATGAAGATGCCATTGACATTCCAATGTTTTTCGGTACTTATAAGTTTTTTTGTTTTTGATAAGCGATTAATATTCGCGTAATTTATTTCTTATAAGGTTCATATTATTTTGTTTATAAAAGAAAATTATGGTTTAAAAGGTCGTGTTTTGTGTTAGAGTTTGCTTTTTAGATTTTGACGTGAAATATTCTTAAACGGATTAACAATAAAAATTTCAAGTCTTTTAATTATAAAAACTTTTTTGATGTTAGAAAAAAATCTCTGATTATGTGCCCACACATATGGCTCACAACAACATAATAATAATTGCACACAAGATTTTTCTTAAATGGGGTTTTGAGCTCAATTTTTAATATGTGATACAGAGAAAAGAATTCCTATTCGAAAACGAGATTATAAGCAAAGATTCGAGAGTTTTATTTCAATTTTTTTGTTTGATGAACTATAATATGATCATTAAAGATAGTGATGAATATTTATTTGGATTTATAGGTAATTTAGATATTGTTTGAGTTGTAAAAAATGAGTTAATATATCAGTCAATCTCTCCATATTTTTGATTAACTTTTAACAATTGCATGTAAAAAATATTTTTGATATTTTTCCTAAACATATCCAAATTGGAAATTGTAATCAGAAAAATCATTGAACTTTTATTCATTTGTCATTAATCAACAACAAAATTTCTGTCAACTGATAGAAATTTTAATAAAAGAAAAATAAATTAACATTTGAGGCTATCATATCGTATCATATGTTCACAGAATGCATAAAAGAGTTCAACTGGTAAACCGATCACATGATATAAGTCGATCACTTTCTTTCAAAACAATCAAAATGAAAATATTTTAGCGAACATTCTAATATTTTGCTGATAAGTTACATAATTTTTTATCTTAGCGGAAATTTTTGCTTTAAAAAATAATTTATAATTTTTTCTGATAAGTCTATTCTAGTTTACAATTGTTGTATTTTAAAGTTACCTTCGAATAAGTCAATACAGTTATATGAAGTATTAACTTATACCAGATTTAAAGAATTTTATTTTTTGTTTCTAAAATAATAATTGTTTCGTGTCAGCATAACATATATTTTTATGTTACTCACGAGAAAAATATAAACTTTTTAAATACTATTATCAATGGTACTAAAAATATTCATTAAACAGGTTTTTTATATTAAAACGCTTTCGAGTCAATGCTAAAGTTATGATTTTGTTGCCTATTGTTTTCAATTTTTTTATTTTATTACTTAACAATGCGAGAAAAAATTCATGTTTACGTTTGAAATTAATTACGAGTAAAAATAATAGCTTATTATATTTTTGTAAAAATAGTAGTATTAGAAGATATAGAAGCATATACTGTATGTCGTTATTAAATGGTTGATTATAATAATATATAAGCGTTAACGTGCAACAACAGGTAAAAACACGTGTTTTACCTTAAGAGTCCACGAGAAGTATCATAAGAATCCCTTAAAATAAAACGAGAATATCTTCAAGTACTTTAATAGAAACTATAACGAGAATGTCTTGCAAACACTTGAATAATTGCTAATAAATAATAGATTTGATTGAAAGTGTATAGTATTAGGAAAGTCTATTAAGTTAAACAACTATTAAGTAATATGTAATTGTAGTTACTTATTGTGACATGTACTGTACTACAGTACAATTTTGAAAACAAAAATTACACGTCTTATTATTATTTTTAACTTTTGCCACAGGTTTCGTTGGTTTATTCGGTTTTATACTATTATGGCCCACATTTTTCATTCTGCACTATAGTTCGTTCGAAACATTTCAATTGCCAAATACGGAACAGTGGTGTCTAATTCTAGTCAATGGACTTATTGGCACTGTTTTGTCAGAGCTTCTGTGGCTTTGGTTTGTATTATAACTTATTTGAGTACAACTGATTAATATAATATTATTTCTGTTTGTCTATGTTATACTAGGGGTTGCTTTTTAACTTCATCGCTATTGGCATCGCTTTCGATATCACTTACAATACCGTTAACTATAATGTTTGATGTATTTTTAAAAGGGTTAAATTATCCGCGACTGTTTCTTGTTGGAGCAGTTCCTCTATTTTTGTCATTTTTTCTGATAACATTTCTATCTCATTACGATAATTTGGATCCAATCGCATCAATGCTTATGAAACTAGTCCGTCATTCGGTGATGAGAAGGCGTTTGGTTAGAGTTCGTGACGCGTTATATAGTGAACAAACCCAATCACTAATTAATGAAACCGCTTAACAAATATATAATAATCATAGCTTTTATTTATATATATTAATATTAGTAACATTATAGAGTGCTGTGATATTCATGACAGACAAAAATATATAATAATAGTAAACATGTATTTTGGCGAATACCAAATAAAACTTATGAGTAAATACAGAAACTCAATAAGACTAGATATTATGATAAGTGAATGACAATCAATGATAAGTATAATGACTATCAAATAAATTAATTATATTCTAACTTATGTACATTAAATGTGTCAATAATATATAAGCTTACAGAAAGTTATAAGTTATATATATTACGGTATAAAGAGAGTACTGTATACGATATGGAATTATATATAACATTATATTTATTTGTATTCCTTTTATGTTAAAACTCTTTTCTATTTTTTCTATCAAGAATATGCGATGTATGTTCGTTTCTCTACGCCTCTAATCGTTTAAAATATATAATGCATGACATATATATATATAACTGTTATCACAGATATTATTGTCGAACGTTGTGTGTCATCATTATGTTTGCGAGTGCGTTACGCCTTCGCCTCCAATTTCCCAAGTCTTTCGAGTGATATCTCAGCTGCTTTAACCAGTCCTTTGTTTCTGACAATGATTCGGCCTAAAAGTTTAATATTATTCAATAAAGCGATTGTTTTTTCCTTTTTTCGCAAACACTTGTGTGTTTTACGTGTTTGAGAGCAATTGCTGCGAATATATGTGAAATAATTGGTTTTTCAATTACCATACCTTAAACAAATACGATTCCTTAGTAGTGTACTCATGTATTTCGAATATATCGTCGCTATCCGTTTCGCAACTTATAACGCAAGAACCCAAATGAAACGGTTCCTAAACATTAATCAAATTAAAAACTCGTATTTAATATTTAATGCAATCAAAAAATTCAGTACAGAATATTTTAGTAAAATTAATCTTAATTTTGGTAATTGTTTTTAGTCGATTGAGTTTTTTACGAAATTTACGATATTATGTATTGTAATAATGATTATGTAATCACTAATGCAAGGTATAAATAAAAGTAGCAATCAATGTCTATTATTTTATGTATAGTGAAAATGTGTTATGTATGTTAAATGTTAAATTAATTAATTAAATAAAAATAGTAAAATTGATTAAGTCCGTCGTTTACAATATTTTATTTTTTGAAATTGAGAAATCGTTATCCACTAATTTAAACTTACGGCCGTTAATCAGTTTTGTCAAATTTCCTATTTCTACGAAAATTTAGTGCTTTTCCTCGATTTTATTTTTTCACGTCTGACATGTTTTCTCAAGTTATGTGTAAAAAGATGCAACTATTAAGTAATATTATGCACGATATGCGGCACAAACCACATTCGATATAAATCTCAAATCATTTTAGTTTCGACCTATTTTTTGTTTTGTTCGGCATTTAATTTTTGTGTATTTCATATACATTTTTGTTATCATTGAACACTTAAAATATGTTAGTCTAACATATGTAAAATTTTGATCGATACGACATTAACTAAAGTTATAAACATATTTTTGACTGTACTGTATATATAAATCTTGAATATCTTCAGATGTTTTTAAAGATGTTTATAAGCTGTCTAAAAACCGCTTTAAGACAAACAACATTTTTTCACCACAAATAGTAAATATTTTGCACTAATTTAATGTTCTGCTAATTTTTTTCAGGAAAATCTAATCATGAATTGTTTTTCTAGACAAAAGTTTTAGGAAGTGTTTTTCTTTCAAAAGATCCGACTGAGAAAAATCACAATCAATCAAAGAATTTAATGCCCGGTAATCAAAAACTGACTGAATTTATTCGATAGTTTCTATTTTGAGTTAATCGTTGTTTCACAGCAAAATATATATTTGATGTTTGGTGATAATAAACAACGCTTTAAGCGAGAAATCGTAAAATGTATCGTAATATTTAATATAGATTATAGATTTACGGCGATTATTCATAGATTTTTATAAATACACATTTTCGTTCCCAAAAAAACTGATGATTAAGTAAATAATTAAACAATCATTACAACTCACAAAATGTTAACTGCATTTTTATCACAAGTTTTTTATTTAGCTAATCATGAACGCATCCTTTTTCAAATTTAAACTCGAATCTCGTAAAATGTAGTCATTTAAACCCCAATAAATGCCATTTTCGTAAATTTTAAGTGCCATTTATGGCCCCATTTATATCAAAACTAAGTGCCATAACACGCGGACTATAGTAATAAAGCTATCAGTATCATTGAGTTATTGAAGAAGTTTTTAGCTTTAAAGTAAACGCTTTCAAACAAAGTAATTAAGCAAATATATTATTCTATTGTGAGATTATTTCGATTGATGACACTGTTAATTATTTATTTGTTGCCGTCAGCTAACAAACTCGAATAGAATTGATTCTCAAACCCCATTGAAAACCTCCGGTTTAATAGTAAACTGAAAAGTAGAATATTTTCGCTTACAGTTCAAACCAATAAATATATTCAATTTCAACTTTTATTGCTTTGTAATTATCGGCAATCTTTGTTAAGACAAGAAGTTCAGTTATTTTTATCAAAGTAGCGTTCACTATGTAATGTATGTAATCATAGAATACAGGAAAATATTTGGCTTTAATTTTTACCCCAAAACTATTTCCTATAAATATAAAAAATAATCGACTAAAACCAGCTAAAAATTGTAGATTAAAAATCACTACTAATTATTTAATAGATTGAAAAAAATAAATATTTGAAAATTTTTGTCAGCAAATTAGCAAATTACATTTTTATGACTCGAATTGAGCTCTTAATTGGAAATATTTATGCGATATCGTAACATTTAATAGAAAAATAATTATTTTTGCAACTTTAAAAAAGTGTAAAATTGGTGAAAAAAATGCAATGATTATGCGATTAGGCTTTGGGCACACACTCATGCAAAACAGCAGCTGTCAAAGGGTTTTCGCAGACAGACTTCGCCACAATTAGATCTGAACGTATAAATATTTAAAATTGGATTGCATGTCCGGAATTCATTTATTGCTTTACATCCACTGAGTTATATACGCGAATGAGTTTAAATTTATGAAATAATAAAAATTGCAATATAATTTTAGGATATAAATTTTTCTAAAATGGTTTATTTTTATGGAATAAATTATTCAAGAGATTATCATAGCTTTAAAATGCAAAAAAAAAAAAGATTATTAAATGTAATTTTCTGTTCTCATGTAAAATACTTTTAAGAATTAGAAAAAAAACATTTTATAATCAATTACTATCAACATTTGGTCGAAAAAGTTTATTCAAAGAAATTATAAACTTTGGAATTTTTTTTAAAAACTTGAATCGAAATTTGTTGATAAAGTCTAAAAATGCAAATCTTTTATAATAATATAATAGAATACGTAATGCCTGAGTAACGAGAAGTGAATCTCTCTTTCTGCTCACTAATTCTAAGTACTGTACCACCACTTATGAGTTGTGGGCCATAAATAAATTAAAAGCACAAACAATTTTTAGCTCGCATTAATGACCTCAACATGTCTAGATTGAACATAACATTTCATTTGCCCGCATGTATTGATCTCAACTTCAGTAGTTCTCTCAAGTCAACAATTCAGTACTGTTTAAGGTAACATTTTTGTAAGTGCTGTTTAGCAACATGTTTGGTAGAAAAACGTGTTGTTAAAAAAATTTAATTCTCTTCAATACAAGATAAGAATAGTCTGATTTAATTTTAGAAAATAAAAAAAACATAACAATGGTATTTGTGTGTTGACTTACTTTGCAAAGTGCATATCGTCCGCACTTTTCCTTAATTAAAAGTAGTACTGCGTTATTGATTCCTGTATTATCGCGAGGAAATATCAGGTCTCTATCGAGTTGGCCAGCATTGACTAGATCTGGCCGGTAATTCTCTGTCGGTCTGCCAACTGTCACTAATAAAGCACTGGCTGTCAGGAACTTTAATGTCTTTGCTTTTTTATTGATCGTATAATCGGTAATTGGCGTAAAAAATAGTTTTCCTATAGTGACAAACTGAGTCTCGTCTTGATTCCACTTTAGAATTTCAAGTGCAGCCTTTCACGTGAAATATAAAATAAAACAAAAACAATATAATAAAAATTTTCTATAAACGAAAAACAATGGTTATCTTAACGGGAAAAAAGTAGTTTAAAAGGAGGAACAACACAAACACATATACAGAGGCAAAAAACAAAAACAATAAAACGCATTAAATAGAAATATCAGGTTCAACTCGGCGTTGGTTTTGGTTACCTTTCGTATCTTAATATTTCCGATATCGTCCACATTGTTTAACCGGCGATGAGATGTGGATAAGTTGGAAATACGTCTCCATATTCGAGTTGTAGTACCGATTGTGCCCTTTGTTTGCTGATTAATGTGTTCGAGATGTAATTCAACCTTCTGTTGCGCTTCTCTCAGCGCTTCCCTATCTCTATGATGATATGGTGTCACTTTGTAGAGGCGATTCAGTAATAATGGGTATCTATTATATTATAAATAATAAAATAATACTGTATGACATCAATAATAAGAAATAATAATAAAATGATAAGCGATAAACAAATAGAAAACTTTTTTCTCTTCAATATAAACACTCAAACATTATTATTCTTCTTATTATTATTAAAGTTATTTTTTTATTATTATTATATGTGTTTATAGGTAAACATTATCCATACTTAGTGACTCTTTGAACGGGAACCACAAGGAACGATCGCAGGTTCATTCGCCTTAAAAGCGTATTTTCCATTTGAGACACTCGAAGAAATATTCTCAACAATTCCTTTTCTTTCTCTAAATGGTTAAGAATAAGCGCCGCTGAACCCTGTCTTATGCAATACGCTTCGAACGCGTGTACCATCGCTGATGATTCTCGAAACAGTTTTCCAATATTAACTGTTGTGAAATCCTTAACGACAACGAAAAACAACAACAATATGTTAACTTTTTAATAACTTAAGCTTTAAAATCGTTTTTTTTATTCACATAAACTGCTTTTCTAATAATAATCTGTATCTAATAATAATATATTGCCAAAACCAAACTAAGAAAAGTGCATTATTTTATGAGACAATAAATCTTAAATCGATTAAGAAAGTTCAGGTCATTCAACTTAATCGGACAAAAACATGTAATGATGATTACCTCATCTCCTTGTTCTGTTGCGATATCAATAGCGTCCTGCAATTTCTCAGAAAACTTTAAATTCACAGCAATCAGTTCATCGAGATTGAGAAACACGCCTCTGAGCTGTTCTTTGGTTAGCAAACCCGCAATTTCAATGGGACGGTAAAATTCTTCGCGAATTATCCGCAAATCACGTCCGTATTTAAATTCTGTGTCAACAATTTCGGAAATGATTTCCTTTCTCTCCGATCGCTTTTTGTCGCATCGATGACAGAACAATGGATAATGAAGCAAACCTGTCTCTTCATCCTCGTTAGGGTTCACATGCATCTCACAGTCTTTTAGATTAAAACAATTAAAGAGAAAAAGTTAATTAAAAGTTAACAAAAACAAAAAATGATTATAGTGAATCACTGACCGGCACATTGATGCTCAACTTCGTCATTGAGGCTTAACTTCCTAAGTCGAGACGGTTTACTTGTTTCAGCGCCAACGCCAGAGTCATTGCGTTCAACGAGTTGACCGACCGATGAAGAAGTTGTGAGAGAACCGCACTTTAATATGTCATCGTCGATATCAATAGAACTAGAAGTAGTGGTCGCTGTCGAGTCTGTGGACGAATTGCTTACATTACTGGTTCGATTGCGTCGATTCGAGCAAACAGATGTCTCTATTAAATTCTTTGTATTAATTATTTGATTGTCATGAATGTCTTCAATGACATCGATAGCTTCGATGAGCTCGTTATCACTGGTAGCTTCAACTAAGATATCTTCGAGTACCCGTTCCTTTGCGTCTTCCAAAAACTCTAAAATCTCGTCTTTGGACGCGCCATCGAATATAGACTTGACATTCTCGAGATTATCTGCCGCATCGACATATATTGGTTCGGTATCCAGTTCTTCATAAATATGATCATTAATATTATCAAAGTTATTATCTAAGGGCACATTAATTATGATCTTATCCTTTGTATTGGAGCACACGATTCGAATCGGATTATCATTAATGGATTCGTTATCAATTGATGATCGCATTCGAGTCATAGTATTAGCATTCAATGTACTATTAGGTGATTGAGGCACAGATGAGTCGTAGAAAGATGAGGATGATATCGATGATCCGTTTGATGATTCGAATGAAACTAAATCATTGCTCGTTTGACTAATTGTATTAAGATTTGTATCTAAACTATAATTTTGCGTACTTTTATTGATATTATTATTTTGATTATTTTGATTACTACTAAGGACTGTATTAAGTATAGAAATAGTGCAACGAAATGGACTAACAGTATCTGTTTGTTGTTCTGTTTGATTAAAGGCTAAACTTGAATTCATTGTTGCGACTGTTGGGTCATTAAGCGCCCCATTGTTGCAACAGTTTTCGATTTCCGTGTTCGATATTATTTGCGAAATATTGCGTTCTGATGTTGTTATTGCCTTTTTGTTAGCATTATTTGTATTTAATTCTTGACTAACCGGTAGTTTTAACTGCTTTTGCTTATAATCAATTGTTGTGTCAGTTTTATCAATGTTCGACGAGTAACTCAATGAAGTCTCAGTGTCCGATATTAGCTCTGGTGTGGTTCGCATTAAAAGTTTAGAATCGCTCAACGCTTGTATGTAATGTTTTCCCCTCTCATATCTTTCATATATCTGATCCCAAACTGTGATATTTTTTGGTGAAATACTGGTTTGATCATTCTCTGAATGCGTGTCTACTGGAATATGTAGCGGTTTAGCTGAAGGCGATCGCATTGAATCTACATTTGAATTATTATTATTATTGTGTTGTTTAGCCGCAGGCAAAGGAAACATGTTTTTTGGTGGACCCTTAGGTTCTCGCACTGTTTCGTATAGTTGTGCGCCATCTGCGTCACTATTGCTGCCACACTTGCTCGCTATGCTAGTTGTTTGTTGTTTGGCTTTGCAGTGTTCGACCCGTTTCATCCACGTTGATAATGACGATTCCTCCTCACCTGTGTTTTCAACCAAACCGGAAGAGAAGATATTTAGTCAGACTATACAGCTTTAAATTATTAACTCATAGAAAACTAGTCGAACATCTTTTCTCTCCCTCTGCTTCTCACTGTCTTACATAAGAACTATGTTGATAGCGAGTGGCACTAATTTTATACAGACTTTTTTTAGAGGGCATCACAACAACAATAAAATCTAATTGACCACATAATCTTCGCTATTATATTCTCACTGCATTGGCATGCAATCCAAATAAAATATAATTAGCCCCAAAAGAGTGCTTATTAAAGGCAAATCCGTTTCGCAAACACTTATTTTTATTTCTACATATCTATTTGTACGGTTAAGTTATTTATAAGCCTAATATTTGTATAAATGGAAAATCTTTTTTGTGTGTTTGATAACTAGGCGTTAGAAATATAAAGGAAAATATTTAATAAACATCATCGCAGGGAGAAATAAATTGAGAAATAGAAAAAATTGAGAGCAAAATAAAAAATTTTGGTATTTTTTTGGGAAAAAATACAGAATAAAAGTTTATTTAGCATACAAACAACAAAAATATGGCATATTAATCAAGGCTTTCGAGCAATGAGTAAACGAAATCATTTAATGGAGAAAAAATATCTAAAACCAATAGCTCTGAGTAAACGATTTTAAGATCTGGTAAATCCTTGCACACCCTCTTGTACTTTACTCCATAAGATGCAGCGCCACAATCACAGCGTATTATTATTTATTATACGCACACAAACTTATTATTTAAAGGAAAATACTGAACTGTTTATATGAAAACTTTTTTATCTTAATATATATTTAATATAACATTAATAGAGAATATTAGCAGTCAATGAAGGCAGCATTTCTCTACTGTTACAGCTAACGTCTCCGTACGCCCTGCGAGAGAATGGATTTAACTTAAGCGCACACACCACTGATCACAGTCATAATACCTTCGAATACTGGGTCAGGGACAACACAACTTTGGGAGAGAACAACTAGAGAAAGAGCGAGAAACAGATGCAAAAGCCATCATTTATAATCTTGAAAATACAAATATATTAAACAACACCACATTTATAACAAAAAATACAATTTGCAGTTAACAGCTCATCAGAGTAGTAATGATCAAAAGATAGGTCACATTAACAACAACGTAAAAGAGAGTAAAAACTGTCAACCAATAGATTAATTAGATATTGAATCGCATTATCAAACCATAAATATATTGTTATCATCGTTTTTGTTTTTTTTTGTGAGAGAGAGAGAGAGAGAGAGAGAGAGAGAGAGAGAGAGAGAGAGAGAGAGAGATGTGATGAAAAACTTATGGATGATTCAGTGAAGAACGCGAAGTGAACGGATGTGTGTCTGGCACTCGCATCGAAAAATATAAATGATATTTTGATATATCAATTATTGTACTGTTTTAGACAAACAATTGCGCAATGCATTAAAAGCGATGACTATAATTCAATTAAGCGCTTACTGTATTCGACAATAACTGGTAAATATATATTCTTCTAATTTAATGGACATCGAGTGAGAGCGAAAATATCAAAAGTGAACAAAAAAAACTGGTATAAACCAGAAATTACTAAACGTTAGGTTTATATCCCACGCTAACTATAAACATATTGTTTCGGTTAACGACGCATCAATCAAATAATAATATAGAAAAATAGATTAATTTATAGAAAATAAAATATATTTTTCACGTTCGGCAGTAATTATTTCATTAGTAAAGGAATAACCGCTTTCTCTTTTTAATTATTTTTTGTGATGCATATATTTTTCATCAGTTATTTTTCAAATACAATAAAAAGGTATTACGAAGTATTGAAATAATTCTGTAGTAAATAAAATCTATAATTTCTTCATAAAATTTAAAATGTTTTTAAGACGACCTATGCATGCTGTTCCTCTTGTGCTCTCTCTCTCTCTCTCTCTCTCTCCCCACTCACTCACTCACGCACACCTTTGTCATTCTCTCAGTATTATGTATTAAAAATATCGGTTATATAATAATTAAATCGTCTTAAAAACATTTTAAATTTTATGAAGAAATTATTATATAACCGATATTTTTAATACATAATACTGAGAGAATGACAAAGGTGTGCGTGAGTGAGTGAGTGGAGAGAGAGAGAGAGAGAGAGAGAGAGAGAGAGAGAGAGAGAGAGAGAGAGAGAGAGAGAGATAACGA
>JAQGAW010002649.1:0-14574 GCA_034698025.1 Phthiracarus crinitus | reverse complement strand
CTGACTGACTGACTGACTGACTGACTGACTGACTGACTGACCGACCGACCGACCGACCGACCGACCGACCGACCGACTGAAATCAAAATCAAATTAAAAATCACAAATAATTTTGATTTTAATTTTGATTTGTCAGAAAATCAAAATCAAAAAACGAAATCAAAATTGAAATTTTGACAAAAATCAAAATTAAAATACAATCAATATTAAAATTCGGCAAAAGTAAAAATCAAAATACAATCAAAATAGAAATTTTAAGCTTAAGCGAAAGTAAAAGTAAAAGTATATTTTCGCTTTCACTTTTTCTTCCAAAAATGAAACAACACTAATAAAAAGATATTAACTATTAATGTCGCCAATTATTTATACAGTATTTACAAAAATTACTATATATTAAAAAGTTAAAAAATATCTTTACAGTTGTTAACTTTGTCAAGAATATCTAATAAATTGAATTATATTTTATAAAAATTATACTATATTTTAGCATAATACTGGTTATTTGGACGAACTTATTAAATATAAATGATTCAATTACTCTTTGATAAATCAATAACATTAATTTTATTGTTCATTGATAGAGATTGTTGAAAAGAAAATAAAACAATCCATGATACATTTTATTACAAACTTAGTTCACTGTAAATTTGTAATTATTGTTTTATTTATAAATTTAACTTTAAATTTTAAATAATTATAATAATAATAAAAATTAAAATGTTTTAACAATTTGATGTTAATATAGATAAGTATATGAATGATCATTCATATTGATCACAACATTTATTATATTCCATAGTTAATCCAAAAATTTCTATTTATTATTTATTTATTAGAATTTATATTTTTGTTTATTTTGTTGGTCAATTATATTTTATTTTTTAAAAAAATTTGTACTTTTACTGTATAATGTTTTATTCAAAACAATTTATAGCTTTATAGTTTATAGTTGTAAAAGTATTTCATTATGTGTTTTGACAATTCTGGTTCAGTTTTGTTTAACCATTTGTCATATCAACATCACACAAATTGTTAAGAATTGCGAAAAGAAGAATATCATTAGTATTATAATAACAAAATTTGGTATTCGTTCAACTAAATATATTAAATACTGTTATTTTTCTCATAAATTATTTTTTTAAGCTAATTATTAACGTAAGTTTATAATTTATTGATTTTTATAAACAATTTATAATCCTTATTTTATCAAATAGTTGGTCTTTATTTATCATTTATTCAGTTTTAAAAGCTATACTTATTTACTGGTTCGAATACAAATATTTAACAACATAAAATGTTTTATTGTTTATTTATAGACCTGTAATTTGAAGAAAGAAATTTTATACCAGGTATTAGCCCATTTTAATTAATTTATTAGTAAATTTTAAAGATAGGAATTTTAGGACAAATTAATTTCTTTTCATTGAAAAAATACTAATGATATAAAGAAATATGAGTTCGACTCATGAAAAAAATATAATAGTAGGTTTGTTGTTGTCTTTTAAAAATTAAATTAGCTAATTTGGTGTTATAAATAAAATTTAATAAATTTTTTAAAAAATTTATTGATATCTTTAAATTGAATTAAGTTTGATTAAATACAAAGAAAAATTTGTTTAAATAATTAAGTTTTGTTATTCAAATGTAAGATCAATATCTACGTTCATGTTAAAAAGTACATTTATTTGTGCTTCACATTTCTTTCTTAATAAAAAGTTTATTATTAGTGTTTCTGAAATTTAATGAATAAAATAATAATCAATACTTTAATATTAATTTCAATATAAGTTTTAATAATACTGAATATGAATATATATATCTTTTCAGAAGCAAATGTTTGAAAATAGCATTGCAAGTCTCACAGAATATATGATTCTAATAAAACTTTAAATTTATCATAATATTCAGAGGTGTAATTTTTGGGAATAACGAATGATTAAAATTTTTGATTATTTGGTTATAAAAAATAAATTTTTGGTTGTCATAAAAACTTGGCAAAACTACATGTTACTTTTATTAAAAATTGTTTAATCTAATAATATTTATTTTTATCATTAATTATACAAATTCTTAATCAGGAATTATTTGAAAGTTAGTTAATTTCTTATTTTGATTGTATTTTGATTTTGATTTTGGAAATACTTCAGTTATGATTTTATTTTGATTTTGAATTTTGTTAATATTTTAATTTTGATTGTATTTTGATTTAGATTTTTGTCAAAATTACAATTTTGATTTCGTAATTTAATTTTGATTTTCAGTTCAAATTCAACATTAAAATCAAAAATATCTGAGATTTTTAATTTGATTTTGATTTTTAAAATTATTTTCATTTAAATTGTATTGTGATTTTATTTTACATTTTTATTATCGTTTTGATTGTATTTTGATTGTATTTTAAAAGTTTATTTCTATTTTGATTGTATTTTAAATTTGATTAATCAAAATCAAAACAACACTAATTAAAATCTATACAATTTTCTAATTTTATTTTTTGTTTTAATAGTAAATTAAAATATTTTTTAAAAATTCGATCACGAACTCGATTAAAATTAACACTTTTTTGTCATAAAAAAGCTATTTTTCAATATTTGGTGGTTATAATAACTTTTGGTTGTTATATCGAATTTTAGAGATTTTCTCAAAAATCACACCTCTGGTAATATTAATTCTATAAATTATTTATATTTTAAAATCAAAGATTGAATAGCAGTCTTAATATAATCAATATCGTCGAAATTTTGCAGATTGGCATTAATAAACCTTTTTTTATCATTTTTAAATACTGCACTAAATTAAACACATTAATTTTATTCTACATAAAAAACATTATTCATAGTTTTGGATTTTAGGTTTTAAATTTTTAAAATCCATAAAAAATCTTATAAAATTTTAAATATTCTTACTTTTAATGACTAATTCTTTTACAATTTTTTTAAAGATTAGAATACTACTGCTATATTGTCTCTTTAACAATTTTTTTAAATATTTTTAATAGAAAATAATACAAAATAATTCTTTGTAAATATTTCAAATAAAAAATATTTTCATTCCAACTTAAATTTTATCTAATGTATTTTAAAATACATTTTATTATTATTATACTTTACAAAAAATTAATTTGGTTTTAATCATATTAGATTAAGTTATTATATAAACAATGAATGACAAGTTTTAGAAAATTACATTAATTATTAAAATAAGTTTTAAAATCAATTTATTATATAAAAATTTAATAAGTATATTTTTTGCCAAGAATAAAGAGTTATATAACTTTAATAAATTTTTAAAACATAAAAAATGTTTAAGTTTCAGTTTATAAATGTCTCCAAAATTTTGTTTGCTTTTATTAATATTAAATACTTTAATTAAAAGGAGTAATTTTTAGCTCACTTTAAGTCCAAATGAGCTATTGGATTTGACCTATCCTGATTTGCAGCATTGGAAATGCACTATGATTTTTTTAAAATTATCAAAAAAGGTTTTAAAATCTATTATATAATGATAAAATACAATAAAAAAGGATCAAATATTGTTTAAACTAACATTTCGAGTAGAACTATTTCGAGTTAACATTAATCACAATTGTAAACATATTCGCATATATAATACTTTTTAGTTATCGTTTAACAAAAATTTGTGCGATGTTGACTCTACGAAATCTAAAACAAAAATGAATTAAAATTCACAATACACTCAATTAAGTGCTATTTTTAACATTATAATATAAAACTATAAAAAATTTTCATTTAAACAATATTTAGTTTAAGAAATATCTTCTTTAAAAAATATATAATATAAATGTGCAACAATATAATTAAACAAGATCTCAACTGTCATAATATCTGACATTTCTTTTTAAAATTTATTTAGTAAGTTTAATACAAAATACTATATAATAATCGATTATCTCCAAAAATTGTCACGTTTTGGATAATACTCTAAAATCCCATTCTAAACTGCGAAAAATTGGCATATATCGAACATCTTTACAACAAGATAATATAATACACTAAAATTGTTTAATTTATACAAAATTTTGTAAAAGTAATAAATGCTTAAAAACAAAAATAAAATATAGTTGATCAACAATATAATAAATAAATTAATTGCCAAAAATATTTAATACACAAAAATTTGATTATTCTAATGAAATATCTTTATAACAACTACAAATTGAGCTCATTATATATATTCTAGTGTTGATTTTACTTGTGAAAAAAAAGTAAAAGTTATGAATTTTTTGACTTTTTCTTTTACTCGAAGAAAAAGTAAAAGAAAAGTAAAATGAAAATTTTTGTAAAAAGTAAGTAAAATTAAAAAGTGAAAGAAAAACGATTCTAGTATTGAATTTAACATTGAAAGTAAAAGTAAAAGATGAATTATTTGAATTTTAATTTTACTTGAAGTAAAAGTAAAAGAAAAGTAAAATGAAAAATTATTTAAAAAGAAAAAGTAAAAGAAAAGTAAAATTAAAATTAATGTAAAACAACACTAATATATTCATATTCTTTCTAGTTTTTTATTAAAATTATTCAGAAATGAATAAAATATAATTGAAAAAATTTGATAAAAGTATATTAATTATTATATTTTAGAAAATAATTTATTTTAAATATAAATTTATAAATAATAATTAAAGTCTTTAATGAAAATAAAGATTAAAACTTAGATTCTGTTTTAAATAGTAAAATATAAACTGTAAAATTAATTATAATAAAAATTTGAATTTATGGTGAATTTTTATTACTTTGATGAGTGGATCAGAACCGCTACTAATGTATCATATCTTAAATAGTATTAAATTTAATTTTTCATATTTTATATAAATAACAATATTAATCTATATATTGTAACTAAATACTTACATAATTAAAGAATTGAATTGTTGAACTATTTTAAATTATATTATATTGCTTTTAACTAGTGATATGCTTTTTGAAAATCAAAAGAAAATCAAAATATTTCGTATTTTGATTTGATTAATAATATTTAAAATATCAAATCAAAATACAAATAAATACAAAATATTAAAAAGATACAATAATAATTTATATAATTATAAAAATCAACATATTTATTCTACTAATTATTTTGTCAGTTTAATTATCCTTTCTAATTATGATCAAATTAGGATAAATTTTAATTTTACTTTTGTACAAATAGTAATTTTAAATAATATATTTAAAATACTTATTGGTATCTTCATTGTTGATGTTTACCCTTATCATATAATTTTCTTCCTCTTTAATTATTATGTGCTTTATTAATTCATAAGTTTCTGTCCATTTTTTTATTCAATTATTCTCTTGTTTGACCTTAAAGGCAAAACAAAAAAATTTTAATCTAATTTTATTCGTATAAAATTTTTCCTTATTTAAAAGATTAAAAGAATTATATAAAGATTTAAAAATAAAATCACGAAAAGATAAAAGTAAACTAAAATGCATTATTTTAATTATAAAATATAATTCATGATATTTTTGGGTAGAATAAATTTTTAAGTTTATCTAGAACAAAAACTAAAACTAATAATAAAATTAAAATCAATAGTTAATTTTTGGAAGTTTTATTAAAATTAATAGATAAATTATTTATAAAATATTTCGAAAAAGAAGCATTTTTCTTTTTAGATTAAGATTTATATTTTAATTGATGTAAATAAATGAAGCATTTGCAATAATTCTTTATTAAGTGTTCAGTTTGTTGCTATGACTAAAAAACTAATATGATTGAATATAACATTTTATGTATTTATGAATGTTTGTTGGATTCATCCAACTTAATACTTATTTATTAAAGAATTATTAATTTAATGAATTCAACATTATTTAAACTTCTTCAATACTTGCCAAAAAGTTTCATACTTTTTGTCAATGTTGTGTTAATGAATTTACAATAGATTTCTCATTATTATCAATTTTTTCTAACAGTTTTTTGTCATAGATTTTAATATTCCCAAAGATTACCATTAATTTACAATATTTACATAACCAGTAATAGTTTCACAAAATAAAAAGTTAATTATTAATATATTAAATGTTAAGTTTTATTATTTTACGCATTTATTAGAATAAATTCAACTTTTTAGGAATCTTACAATAATTTGTAAATTGTTTTTACCAAACATTAAATTGGCCACAATAAATTATCAGAAATATTTAAGATTTTTTAATTTAAGTTAATTGTCTAGTTTAATAACTTGATTGTTTATTAAATTATACTTAAAATAATTACTTATAATTATAAAAATTACATTTTCGATTTTTATCATAAATTTAATTTCAATTTTTCATTCGCTTTTGTTTCGATTATAATTTTAGTTTAATTTATCTAGAATTATATACTTAACCTTTTATATATTTTATAATTTCAACTGTGAAAAAATTCAGTATTTTATTTAAAAAGCTATTAATTTTTTTTAATCAAAATAAATTTCGGTTTAGCTTTCAAATTTTCCAAAAATGAAACGTTTGGTTGAAATAATAACTTATACACACAATTACTAATTAGGAAAAATTAATAAATAAAAATTCATTAATAACATTAAATCTTTTAAATATCGCTGAAAATACTTAGCCTTAAAACTTTAATAAATTGCAGAACATTTAATTTATATAAAGAATACTATTTCTTACTAAAATGTATTTTTAAAATTTTAATATCAAAAGCAAAATAAATATATTCCATATGAATAGCTTATAAGAATTGCTAAAATTTTTGACGCCAATGTCAAGTGTTTTGCTAACTCTCTAACGAATGACAAAATCATAGACGTATCCGATATTTAAGCGACAGCATTTGATTTGCAGCAAATTGCATGGATTAAAGATATAGTTTTAATTTAGTAAAGTTTTTTCAATTTTTTAAACTATATGTTGAAATAAGTAAATTTTTAAAATTTAAATCTCAATTTAACAAATTAAATACTCCATTTAAATTTAAAATACATTACAAAATAAAAAACGAATTATAATTTATGATTAATTTCCTTAAAAATAAATTAAAAAGCTCTTTAAACCATAAAAATTTATTTAAATTTAAAATACATTATCTGTGTATATCAAAATTTTATTTTTGCTAAACTAAAATAAATCTCAACTTATAAAATATCACGTGACTGCATGCGTGTGACACGCGTGTCAATGTCTCATTGAATATGTGTTTTAGCGTAACAAACAGTGAAGAGCGGAACAATCAATGAAACGCAATCTCAATCGCATACGTCATTACACGTCACTCTTAATATTCAATTCAATGAAACCGAATCACGTGTAAGTGTTTTAACACGTGCGCATACTTCCATTCATTGTTTGACGCGTACACTCAAAAATCTAACTGAAATACTTTTGTATTTCAACAATGTGTTATAAAGCTATATAATTTACTAATTTAAACAATTTTATTAACAGAACTTATTTCTTTAAAACAAAAGAAAATACATCTTACCAACAATAGATACTTCAGAAAAAATAATTTAATCAAATTTATAACTAAAATTTTTTATATACTGAATTAAATACAAAATGATCTTTAGATAAATAATAAAATTAGTTAAAACTATTAATAAAGCATAAACCAAAATATAATATAGTTATATTTTAAAAAGAATTTCAAAATATAAATTAAATTTTTATTTACAGTTCTTAGTATTGATTTTTAATTAAAATAATTTGGTTTATAATATTTGTGAAACTTTCTAATAATATCCTTGAATATATCGAGAAAGCTATTTAAGTTTATATAATAGTTTAACAAAAATTAAGTACCAAAAGAAATTTAAAAGTGTTGTATTTCATACAAAAATAACTCAAATCTATTTAAAAATATTTACTTAGTTGTTTTGTATTTAAAATGTATTTTAATTTGAAAGTTATAAAATTACTAAAGAATTATTTTTAATAAAAATACGAAATTAAAATAATCATTTTGACAAAAATTAAATAAAAAATAAAATCATAATTAAATTTTGCCTTAAATCAAAATTAAAATGTTTAAAGCGATACAACACTAATTTTAATATTAAATATGAAGATTTCCATATGCCAACAAATAAATGACTTTTAATTAACTTTAATTATTTAATATGTAAAATGATTACATTTATAATTAAACAAAAAATTATATTTTTGAATTAAAAAGTAATTTAATTATTATTTCAAATTATTTTTAGTTCCTTGTGTCCATACGTATTACTGGATTTGTGTTGCCTAATTAATAAAACAAACTTTTCTAATTTATTAATAATTTTTTATTTTTTCAATTTTAGGAGTTTGCATGATTCGTCGCTTTCTAGTTTAACATTATTAGAGGCAAAAATTTTTTTATAAAAAATAAACTTTGGAAAATACCTATGCAAAAAACTGTAATTAAAATTATTAAAGTTAATTCAATAAAGTAGTAAGAAATTTTGACTTTTTATTTCAATATAATATAGTTTTCAATTTTATTAGTTATTGATTGTTATAAAATAAATATAAAACATCAAATTATTTTTTGAACAAAATATTATTCTGCTTAAAAACAGAATTTTGTTTAACTTACAAATAGTAAACAATTAATTGTTTTATTTTATCTATTTGAAATTATTTGGATTATTATTTTTATTAGTAAAAACAACTACACGTTTTCCTTCTTGTTATTTTTATGTTTAAATTTATATTTGATTTGTAAATAAATCAGAATATATAATGATTTAATATTTAAGCGAATTTGATATTTATCTTTATTTTATTATAAACGAAATTTTAGTTATTTTAGTATAAATTGCAAAAATTAAACAGAAGTATATAATTATATTTATTTTAGAATATGCTTTATAGAAACATTATTTATTTTATATATCATTAATATTACATTAATTTTACCAAAAATTTATTTAGCTTTCTTTTTTATGTATTTGAACATGTCTGTACGTTTGTTCGTATGAAAGCAGTTCTATATTAATAAACAGATTTCTCTAGTTCTATATATTAATAAAGTGAGTTGTATATATACCATCTTAGTCATAATTAGGGCTTCCATTTTTCGGGACTATCAAATATCAAATTCTGTCTGAATTCGGCAATTAAACTAATAATAAATTCGGGAATTAAACCAAAAAATTCGGGAAAATAGTTTTATTTACAAAAATGGGTTATAATTAATAATATGAAACAAATTTAAATTTTCGATATTAAAACTCTGTCTATTTTCAGCTAATAAATTCTTATATTGTGAAAAAGATCTTTCAACATCTACTGAAGTAATTGGTGCATATTTTAAATTCCTTTCTTCCAGTTTAATAATAAATTTAGATAAAAATTCGTATTTATTAATTTCTAATAATTTGTCTTCTAATTTTTTGCTGGCAATAATTGTTTTGAGTTTTTTAACTGCTAGTGAGTCAGATTTTACACTTAACATTTTTACAAAATCACAAACTTGTTTAAAGTTTTCTCGATAATATAATGCTGCATTAAGTCAAGTTGACCATCTGACTAAACATGATTTAGGTGGTAAATTTAAACCAGTTAGTTCTTTAAACAAATTTTGCCTATGAGTCGACTTTAATAATACTTTTTTCATATTTGATATGAGAGAATTTATTTCAAAATTATTTTCTTGAATAAAAATGCATACTCGGTTTAATGCGTGAGCAATACAAGTTACATGACATAATTTAGGAAACATGTTATTTTCGCCTTTTAAATTTTTGAATGCTGCTATCATGTAAGGAACTTGATCTGTAATAATTAATTTAACTTTTTCAAATTTTATTTCTCCCCATAAACACTTTTTGTATCGTTTGAGAATTAGTTTTTTCAATAAATTGTGTGTCGAAAAGCATTGGATTATTAGGTTCACCATTAAGTGGGCCAATAACAACATTTACTACAAATCTTTGACATTTATCAGTAGATTCATCTATTATGAAAAATACATCTGATGATCAAATTACTCGTTTAATTTTGTCCAATGTTTGATTATATAATGGTGTAATATAGTTTTGACGAAGTGTGTTATGATGTTGAATCGATTTTTTAATATACTTTTCTAAAAATGATTTCAATGAGTTGTTGCTTAATTTATATAACGGTATTCCTATTTATAAAAAAAAACAGTAATTTAATTTTTTTAAAACTTTAAACTTTGATTTTAAACTCTACCTGATTCGATAAATGCTTTTGATAATTCATTATAGAACTGATTTAATTTTTTTTCTTTTTCTTCGGAAGCATAAAATGAATTTTTTATAAAAACCTGTGTTAATTTTTGTTGATTTGATTGTTTATTTATAATATGAACAGAAAAGTGGACGTGTTTATCAACTCTAAGTTTCACATATTTTTGATTTGAAGAAATATTTTTTTCGTAGAATTTGCATTGTAGAACTTCGCCATCAGTAGTAAATTCTGAGTTTATTTTCACTATTTGATATAATTTTGATTTTAAAGTGGTTTTATCTTTTGGTATTTTGTAACTTAAAATGTGTATTATTGAGTATTGCATGCAGTTTTAGCAATATGTAACACGCGATGTTTTTTATGCACTAAAACTTAAATAATGGCTCAAATCGGGAGTATTTTCTAATTTATATCTTAGTTCGGGAAAATTTCGGGAAAATTTCGGGAGAATAACAATTTAACTAATTTGCGGGAAATTCGGGAAAATAAATCTTATATAAATAAGTTTTATTTTATTAATAGACATTGACCATATAAATTTACCGAAAATATTATTTAATATTAGTATCGGGAATTTCCTGAAAAATGGAAGCCCTAGTTATTACCGTTATGCACCCTATTTATTCAAATTGATATTTATATACGTTATTATTTATACAATGCTTTGACACGTTAAAACATTAAATTCTTGCCTTAAATATTATTTATCAAAATTGCTCAGTTTATTTTAGTTTCTCTTGGAAGAAATTAATTCAGATTCATACTATTTATTAATAAAATTAATTTTAAATACTATTCAATAATATTTATTATTTATCAATTATTTATTATTACTCTAATCAATTAAATTCTATTATTTAAATGATGGTATATTTACTTAATTAAACCTTCGTTTATATAGGCATTGTCTATTTTTTATTTAATTCAATTATTGATCAAAATGTCTATCGCTTATTTTATATTAGTATCAATTCATTTGTTAAAGAATTCGATAACATCCACCAATAACCCTCCAGTGGATTCGTTCTAAAACTTCCACATTAAGTACTAATGGCAGAGATTTTAAGTAATGCACTGAAGTCAGCTACCGGTTAGCGCATATGCAAAAATTTTTCTGCCACAATTCCAGCTACTTATTTACATAGTAAAAATTTTTTCTGCCACGATTCTAATTGGTGGGCATAAATAGGGGAAAAGATTAACTGTAGCGTAACTTTTGCCTGATTCGATACAGACATACCATAAAAGAAAATTTACAGGATAATATAATTGAATGTTATACAAAAAGGGGGAATTAAATTTAGGTATTAATTTAAATAAAAATTAATTTTGGAAATAAATATAATTTTTGGCTAAATATTCGTAAGAGAGTTTGCTCATATTGGATGCATATCTGTATGTCGCTTAACAACACATGTCCGCTGTGTAAAACAATTATTATCGATACCATTCCAGTCAGGAATAGTCTATAATTCATTGGTTTAATTGAGGAAAAATTAGACAAACGCGAATCGAATGAACGAAACGCATAAAAACTAGAGTTAGATAATGATACGCGCTAACCAATTGAGCAGATTATTGAACCTGAATCAATTTGGAATTACTTAATGAGATTTTTAATGAAGACTTCAGTTCTGTCGAATACGAAACTGATAGTGCGGATGAGGATTACGATCCTTCAATTGATATCTTTTGGAGATAATTAATTACTTATATTTCAATGATTTTTAAAATATTATTTTGTAAATGATATCAATTAATAAAATTCAAATCTGCAAAGTGAGGTGTTATGACCGTATCGATCTTGTTCTTTATATATATTATTACTTTTTCCGGAACTTTATATTTATTAATTGATATTATCTACTCTTTATTTTATTTAGATATATAAAAAATTGCAAAAATAGGTAATTATTCTATGTTGAAAAGAAAAATTATATTTTTTTGCCGATCTTGTTCGCATAAATCTTTCTTTCTTTATGTTTATTAAGAGATTTTTTCTTTATATTATTAAAGGGATATTTTGAAAATAGGTGTCTATTTAGTAAAAATGTGAACTGGTTTAAAAACTATAACTCCTAGAAATGGTTTAAAAATGACAAATTATAAACTAAAAATTTGCTAAAAATAAGTATTTAAAAATGGATTTAGAATCTATTAATTATTGATAATTAATGAATAAAAATGGAACAAATATTATTTAAAATAACATAATTAAAACTTTTTCCAGTTAAACCCAATTAAACTCGTATTCAAGTTCACTTATATTATATTTTTGAGTGTTATTTTTACAACAATTTATATGATGTTGATTTGACGAAAGTTAAATCACAAATGAATCTAAGTTCTCAATACACTAAGTGAAGAGATATTTACAAAAATTTAATATAAAACTAAAAAGATTTCTGTAAAAGTAATAACTGAGCTAATAAAGCTTAAAATCAAGAATAAAATATAGTTGTTCAACAATATTATAAATATATAATATGTCAAAAATATTTATTGCAGAAAATATTTGACTATTCTATTTAATTAAAATAGAATATAACACAAAGTGAACTCATCATTTATGTTCATACTCTTTCTAAAAATAAATGCATAAACTAAGATATGTATAATTTAATGCAAACTGCAAAGATTGTAATTTATAAATATATAATATAAGTAGAAATATTTTCGTTAGGATTTTCGGGATGAGAGGTTACCAATATCTTAATTTCTATCTTATTTTGTTTTATCTCTTTTAACTTGATTACTTTGTATAATTTACTTTTAGATACTACACATTTTTTAAACTTTATTATTATTTCGCTTGTAATTGCTTGGTATTTTATTAGGAAATATTTATATTCGTATTAAATACTTTAATAAAACTTTATTATTGATATTAATTTTAAATAAAAGTTTTAATAAAAAATAAATAATTTAACTATTAAAACCTGTTTTCATTATAAAGATTTGGTTTAATAAAATATAAATAAATGTGTTAAATAACAAAAATATTTTCTTTCTGATAAATAATTGCTTATATATTATTCAAAACACTTACTATAAAAGAAATAAGAAAAATAAAAGGAAGAATAAATTTAAACTTTGTATTTGCTTATAATTAAATCAATAAAATAAGATAGTAAAAGACACACCCTATTTTCTCGTATAAGATCCGCACTGAATTATTTTTACATATTATTAAATGAAAGTAAAAATCATATATTGTTTGCACCTCGTGTATGGTCCGCACAAAAGTTCCTGTTTTGTAATTAATAGTTTTTCGTTGTTTAGAACTGTAAATGTCTAATAAGAATAATGAATAATAGTGTTATATGTCGTTAATGACTAAAATTAAATAAAATAAAAATAAAATAAAAATAGAAAATTTCAAAGTTAATTTTTTGAATTTTATTCAGTATTTATAAATATTGCATATTGAAATTATTGGTAACTGCGAAATTCCAACATTCAAAATAATAAATGCTTTTTTACTATTTAGTAAAATATATATTTTAGTTAAATAATTCCCCTTTTCAAAGTATTTGAAACAATGGGAGGTTTCTACTAGTGTTGTTTCGTTTTTTGGAAGAAATAGTAAAAGCGAAAAAATATTTTTACTTTTACTTTCGCTTCAGCGTAAAAAACATAACATTTTTACATTGGCCATTAAGCGTCAGAACACTTGTTTTTGAACAGATAATTTATGAGAAAAATTATTTGACAGAAATTTTCTTGGAAATATATTATAAAATTTAATTTTGGAAATATTTTATCAGATAATTTCCAAAAATTTTTATTTTACATAATTCCAAGAAACTAAATTAAGAGATACTAATTAACAAAAACTAATTGCAGTATGACCTGGTTTATAGAAACTCTATGGTGCATATAAAATTAGTTGCCATTATCGGGGTTTGCTATAATCCGAGTTAACAAATTTGTGAAAAATTTAAATTAATTCAATTACCGGGATATTAAGATGTCAACTTATAATAATTAAAACTATAATAAAAGTAATTTAATTTCCTGATTTTTGCAGATCTCTGTTCCCTCCAGTTTTTAGTCCCGGAATCTGGTTCACTTGTTAATAAACAAAATTTCAAAATCATAAAATTAAGAATAAAATAAGACAAATGGATATTTAGCTGACTTTCTTGAAAATAAGTCCTGCTTATTGATTTGACAATGTCTGTCTGTCTGTCTGTCTGTCTGTCTGTCTGTCTGTCTGTCTGTCTGTCTGTCTGTATCTACGCTTTTTAGCTCACTTTGTAAAAGTCAGCTATTGGATTTGACATGTCTGTCTGTCTGTATGTCTGTCTGTATATGGAAATGGTCTTTACATTTATTAAGGGATTTTTTCTTTATGTTTATTAAGGGATAGGAGTCTATTTTATTGAAGATAGGAGTCTTTTTTAAG
>JAQGAW010002648.1:0-14576 GCA_034698025.1 Phthiracarus crinitus | reverse complement strand
AGGTAATATCCTATAAGACTACTTATCGTGTCAAACCAACCACACACTGGTTCCTTAATGCTGTTAAAAACAGCACCTGCTCTCACAATAGTAACGGCTAGGTTATTATTTTTGAATTGTTCTTCGATTAGATTTTCTGCTAAATTTTTTGTGAAAGAGTATGTGTTTGTATATTTACCCAAATAATCACAATTATTCATAGAAATTTCAGGGTTTCTTTAAAAAAATAAGTAAAAATGTATAATAATATTTTGGAATGTAATGTTCGAATACCTTGCAATCTCAATAATATCTATTGGGTTTAATTCTGATTTATAGACTTTTTCATTGACAACCATCTCTAATGGACTCGAATAAACTGTGGAAACATAAACCAATAAATATAAATGTTTGAGTTGTCCACATAAGTCTATTATTTCTTAAGTTCCGCCAACGTTTGTTAAAACATGTTTACTTCATTTTTCATTTTAAGGCATTACTATTTATAATTTTAAAAATAATTTAACTTTTCATACTTTATATTTCCATTAAATCTGACATCAGCTGCGCTGTGAAACACTATCGTTACGTTATTAATGATATAATTTTTAATTTTATCGCTTAAATTCATTCCAACTGATTCCAAATCTGCATTAATCAAAACCAATTTTGCCAAACTGTTAGCATTTATGCCATCAAATAATCCATTACTTTTCTCGAGTAAGTCATTAAACCTTTCTGATACCGTTTAATTATTCTTTTCTCGAATTATTACATAAACATTTATCAAGTTTTCTATAGAACTTAATAGTTTATGCAACAATACTTTTCCAACTAAACCCGTCACACCGGTTATTAGAATCGATTTGTTTGAATAATATTCTTTGATTGGAGAATATTTAATGTCAGCCATTCTAGAATATTCAAAAATATGAAATATTATTTCATAGTTTATATTAAAATTAGAGTTAACATATAATTTTAATAATTGTTGAAAAATAATTAAAAATTAAAAAATAATTAAAAAATTAAAAATAATTCATTGACTTATCATTTCATCTCAAATAACACATTTTAGTTTATAATAAGTTATATTTCTTTTTAATGTATGATTTTTTGTATTTAATAATTGTTGTTTTAAATAACTTTAGGAGAAGAATCATAAAAGTTCTAATTCTATTTAAATTTTTAAAATGGAATCGTTTATTATTTGTGTTTGGTTAAGCGCTCTTTAAATAATTTTTAATTAAATAAATATATATACATTGGAAAATTCTTTATCATTATTAAGGATTCTTTATATTTATAAACGAATTTCGATTTTTTGCTTATAAAGGTTTATTCTCTTTATTTATTAAGATAAATCATCGATTTTTACATTAATAAAAAATTTTTAACGGTTCCCTATATTTATAAAGGAATTTATTTTTCTTTTTGAAATAATTAATATCGCCGCTAAAAAGTTGACTCTGAAAATTCCTTGCTAGGGACGCAACTGTAGTTTATATGTTCAACCTTTCAAAGTTACCGCTGAACTGTATTAGATTAGCGAATATGATTACGCGTGTGATTGGTTTTAACTTGAAATAGATTTATTAATGTTATTTTAAACAATATTTGATCCATTTTATCCTATTTTTAGCATTAATTAATAGATTTTAACACTATGTTTGAATATTTTTAAGCCATTTTAACAAACAAATAGTTAATTTTTAGACTTTTAATACCCATTTCTATCCTATTTTTTGTCCATTTCTAGCCTTTTAAAACGCATTTTTTTCCTATATTAAGCCCATATTAAGTTCATTTTTCTCCATTTTAAAGCCATTTTTAGCTCATATTAAGCCAAATAGGAGTCTATTTTTTGATGATAGGAGTCTATTTTTAAAAAAAATCCCTTTATAAATATAGAGACCGGTCCACATACAGACGGACGGACAGACATCCCAAATCCAATAGCTCCTTTGGACAAAGTGAGCTAAAAAAGTGGTTACTAAGAAATAATAATTATTAATAAAATACGAACGTAAGGATTTATGGTTGTTTAATTTAATAAATAATAAATATTTTTATAATGATAAAATTACTTTAATTGAATATGTTTGCAATCGCTATTATTAATATTTTAAAGGAAATATTTTAGTTCATTTACTATAACTAAATCAATAAAAATTAGAATATTTCAATATTTTGTTCATTATTCAAAAATTATTATTTGCATTTGCAATAAACTTAAAACTTTAGTGCCTGAAATACGTGTTACGGTTATATAAATATTCTCGATTTTAGATAATATACATAGTTACACAAGGGATTGGTATCCAATGGTTTACACCCCCTAGAAAAGATGACACCCGACCAAAAATTTCGAAAATTTTTAAAGATATTTGGTCTTAGATAAAAAAATTGACCATCAAAACTCAAGAAGTTTTTATGACCCTTAAACTTTGGCCAATATTTAAAAAAATAATATGTAAATTCGTCGTGTTTTATGAGGGAACTTTGTTTAGGCCGTTACCGATAAAAAATCGAAAAAATGTGTCGTTTAAATCCTATGATTTTACTGAGATTCCCAGACCTTTAAATTTGAGATTTCCTGCATCACTTTAGAGCTTATGACATTGTGTAACTGATTATAAATAAATTATACTATAACTTAAATGATTAAAAAGTATTTTAATAATCATCGTAAAATTGAAATCAGTTACTGGACTTCGATTTGAATACTAGCAATCTTATCAGCATTCAATTTACTTTAAAAATTTCATATTTTATTGAGTTTCGATCTAAATATTTACAGTAATTGTTTTTATTTTGCATAATTAATATAAGATTTTATAAAACAAATTTTAGAAAATGAATACTGTAGAACTACAATAAATAAACGAGATATAAACACTATTCAGTCTAGTTTTTAAATAAATTAAAAAATGAATTTCATAGACAGTACCTCATTACTTATGCAAAAATATGGATAATTTGTAAATTCCTATGATTTCATTAATTCGATAACGGATGCGAAAGTGTTATAGCGATAATAATAACTATCACTTTATGCATAAATTTACTACAAAATAATTCGTTATGATGATTCATTAAAATTTCCGAAATCATCCTCAAAATTACTGATTTTACCCTAAATTTAATCCATTAAGATAAAGATAAATTTTGTTAAATATGTGAACACATAATTTTAAATTATTAATTGCAGTTGAAAAAATTATTTAAATATTTACTATCAGACTTTTATATATATCTTATGGATTTAACAATAACAATAAGTCTATAATAACGCACTCTTTTACTATAAGGCAAATTATCAATTTATGAAAAACCATGATAAACATTTAAAAATTTCGAATTTTTCTTGATTTTATATGATATAAGTACTAAATTACAAACCCCTCTTTAGTTAAATTATAAATTAAACTTTCCGAAAAATGTATTTAACAGCATTTTAATAATTTTCAATTACAAGTTTGTTACTAATTACAATTAGTAAAAAACAACTTTCAACTTTTATAGTTAATTTTAAATTTAAAAAAAACAGATTAAACAAAAATTAAAAATTAAAATTCAATTTCAAAAATATTTGGTATTCGATTTAATATTCTGTTACTCGTCATATTTAGAACCGCTGATTAGTTTAACAAACAAATGAATATTTATTTTTCCCTGTCTATCAATCGGCGCTTCTTTGAAGGCATTATCCACTTCATCTTCGGACAACTTGTCGCCCCACGTAAACAACGCTTTCCTCAGAGCGTCTTCCGACACTTTTCCCGATTCGTCGGTAGCAAACGACTGTAGCGCAGATATTAATAACTAATAGTAAAGTCTGTGATGAGTAATCAGCGAAGAATAACGGTTGTGACTTTGAGGTCACTACAATTTAAATTAAAAAATTAATATTGAAAAAAAGAATGAACATTAGAAATAGGGTCACATTGTGTTAATATTTGAAGATAGGAGTCTATTTTAAAAAAAACCCTTAATAAACATAGAGAAAAAATCCCTTAATAAATATAAAGACCTGTCCACATACATAGATACAGACAGACAGACAGACAGACAGAAAAGGCAAATCCAATAGCTCCTTTGGACAAAGTGAGCTAAAAACTAGATATTACGAGATAATTATATTTTGATGCCTTCCATTGTGCTTTGAGCATCATATTTTATGCGCTATACCCGCAAACTTGAACTTTTCATGTTATAAAGAAAATGATAAATAAAATATTAAAATCGCATTGAATCGTTGTGTCACCAATTCTGATATACGAGTATCACAAATAATATATATATATAATGGTTTTTGTGAAGCTTATTATTGTCAAAAAAAAGATTAAGCATATTTTTAAGAATTTGAGTTTTTCTTTTGGATTTTAATCGATTTGAAATCTAAGCTTATAAGTAGTGTTTTTTCGATAATACTTTTTTTTATTTCAATTACATTTTAATTTTAATTTCAATTTTTAAAACGGCATTAATTTCTATTCAATTTCAATTTCGATTTTAAATCAATTTATATTTCAATTGCATTTCTATTCCAATTTTTTCTTTTTATTTTATTTCTATTGCATTATAATTCCAATTAATCAAGATGCAAGTGAAATTATTTTTAAATTCCAATTTCAATATTAAAAAATGAAAACAACACTACTTATAAGTATATAAACTTCATTTTTGAGTCTTTAATATGAAGTTCAAATTAATATTACAATCTTAGCTCTTACATTTTGAAATACCATTCTGTAAATTATATCTTTTTGTAAATAATTTTACCATTTCAACACATGTAGAAACTAAAATATAGAAATTAAATTAGAATAAGTTATTTTTCAAAATATTAACACGTCCTAGTGTTATGCCGATTTTGGAAACAAAAATAAAAATAAAATAAAATAATAGATTTTTATTTCGATTTATCGAAATAGAAATAAAATAGTTTGAAAAAATTAATTAAAAACAAAATAAAAATAAAAGATATTAAAAATTATCTTTAAAATAAAAATAATAATAATATACTTTCAAAATTTTGTTGTAAATAAAATTAGAAATAAAATAAATTAAAAAATTTCTGAAATTGATTTAAAATCTTTAAACTAATCTATTTTTATTTCGATTTTCAATGAAAATAAAAATAAAAATCGATTATTTTAAAGATTTTTATTTCAATAAATCAAAATAAGAATAAAATAGTTTAAAAATAATTTTTAAAATCGAAATAGAAATAAAATAGTTTATGAAAAGTTTTGAAAATAAAAATAAAAATAAAATAGTTTAAAAATTTTTTGAAAATAGAAATAAAAATAAAATAAATCGAATAAATTGCAATCGGCACAACACTACTTTATACATATTAAAGTCTATATTCAAGCTTCAATAATAAATTAAGTTTACTAATCTTTTGTGGTTTATAATTTTTTTTAAAAATTGAAAAAAACTAATAAATTAAACAAATTCTTTCAGTATAAGAGTAACAAACAATTAATAATTTTTAATATTGTAATTTTAGACGTAAAAAACACAATTTAATAAAATAAACTAATAACTTAATCTATGATATTTTAATTTATTCAAAAACAATTGAGGAACAATTATTTCATATTAAGAAAGTTCTTAAAGCTAGTATAGAAGAAAATATAAAGCTAAAATTAACTAAATGTACATTATGTAAAAATCAATAAAGTATTTAGGAAATATAGTTTGCAAAAATCAAATTAGACCACTTTTCAATAATTTAAAAGCAATTAAAGAATTTCCAAAGCCCACAAATATAAAAATCGATTTTATTTTAAAATTACCAAAAGTTTATACAAAATGCGCCTAAATTATTGAAACCGGTTTTATAATTTATTAAAGAAAAATAATAATTTCGAATGGGATAATGATTGTAATGAATCATTTGAAAACGCTAAATTATATATAAAAACACAATTTATAACCCAAATGAAGAATGTATTATATATACAGATGCAAGTAAAATAGGAATCGGTGCTATTCTTAAACAAAAACAATCAAATAATAATTTACAACCAATTGCTTATTTTTCTAAAAAGATTTTAGATTACCAGAAAATTATTTTGCTTCTGAATTAGAATGCTTAGCAATATTTGAAACTTTAGAATTTATTCACCATTATTTGTTTGATCGTAAATTTAATGTATTTAAAGATCATAATGCTTTAAAATGGATAAAATCAGTTAAAAAACCTAACTCTAAATTATATCATTTGTCATTAAAATTAAGCCATTATAATTTGGAAATAAAGTATAAACCTGGAAAAGAAAATATTGACGCAGATAATATAAGTTGAAATCCTATCACAGAATCATTTGAAACAAATAATTAAAAAAACAAGAAATAATCGAAGAACAAAAACAAAATTTTGATTTCTCAAATTTACTAAACAAATGTAAAACAGAAAATTACATAATCATAAAAACAAAAAAATAATTTTAAAAGAATTGTAATTCCAAAATGTTTAGTGTTGCAACTTCTTGAATAATTTCATAAAGATTTCTGTCATATAGGTAATAAGAAATGTTACAATTAATCTCAAAATGTTATATATGGGATAACATTACAAATGATATTAAAGATTATGTAAATTCCTGTACAACATGTCTTAATAATAAAATTCAAAAAGCTAAAAAATATGACTCATTATCACAAATAGGTCCGGCAAAAGAAATTTATGATATAGTCTCTTTTGATACAGTTGGTGGTTTTAGTGGATATAATTTAACTAAACGGTACATGCATATAGAATTGATCATTTTTCTAGATATATTTATGTTATTAGTTCAAAAACACAACAAGCAAAAGATTTTTATAAATTTAATACATTTAATAATTAAAAATTAAAGCCAAAACTATTATTAGCTGATAAATACACAAAAATTAAATCATATGAGTTGAAAAACTTTCTGAACAAACAAAACATAAAAATTATGAACAGAACTATAAATTGTCCAAAAAGTAATGGAATGATTGAAAGATTTAATTAAACAATTGTCACACGTAATATGAATGAACAAAATAAGAATGAAATTTGTACAATAAATTTGAAAAAATTATATATCGAATATCAAAATATTGTCCAATTGAGCTATTGGATTAACTTGTCAGTATGTATGTCAGTGTGTAGACCATCTTTGTATTTATTAATGGATTTTTTCTTTATGTTTATTAATTGATATAAGTCTATTTTATTGAAGATAGGAGTCTTTTTCAAGTGATTAATGTCATAAAAAGTGATGTCATGAAAAAAAAAACTTTATAAACCAAATTAGAATTAAACTAAATAAAAACCTCCTAATGATGCCTATGTGACTCCTATCAGACTTCTATTGGCTCCTATTGTATCCCAACTTACTCCAAATTTTGTCATTACGGACTCAAAATCTATGAATAGACATTAGTATAAACATTTTAATATATTAATATATACCGAATTTCCATTAAACGCGAAGCTACCGCGTGTAAGCTCGAGCAGAGGTATTGTATACGGGATCTCTTCGACACTCAGAATTCTCCACAATTTCGGAAGTCAACACTTAAGCTACGATTAGTTCAGTTTGTTTGATTTTATCATTTATTAAAAATTGAGATCTAATTATCAATTATCTTTAACGATTTAATCTTATTTATTAATTTAATAATTATAAGATCTAAATCTTAATATAAGATCTAATTCTTAATTAATAATTAATTCATGCACTAAACATATTTAAATTAAAGACACGTTACTCAAACGAAAAAATACTTTTATTTAATTGAAATACATGTGAGTTTTATTGAGACAACCATTTAGTTCTCACTCTAAAACAGAAGTGAGTAATATTAAAACAATTAATCACTTTTCAGCTATGAATTCAAGTGACTCATTGAACAAATCTTAGTCTCTGAAAATGATTAACTTTTTATTAATAAGAGTTTAAAAACTCTTTACATCTCTTTTCAAAAACAAATGTTTAAAGTTTAATAAGTAATTTAAGCGACAAATTTCGAACTTTTATGTGTTTCGCGTATAGTAACAAGATCAATAGGGGCATAATATATGACTTGCTGTTTGATTTTTAGTTAGTTTATAGTCACTTAATTCGCTGTTATTATTAGATATTATTAGATTTTGATGGCGGAAGCCACTCGATTTCATTATTTTTTGTTATTATTAGACTATCTCGGCAGATGATAATCTTTCTTTATTTTTATATTAAGTGATAATAACGGCATTAGTATAAACATTTTAATATAAAATAATAACAAATTTACAAAATTAAATATGTGCAAAATTTGTGAAAGAACATTTTCTAAATCAAGTAATTTGTTTCAACATAAAAAGCAATTTCATTGTGAAGAAAATAATTATTCTAATAAAAGATGAAGATTAATAAAGAGTCTTGATCAATTCAGAGAATTGATAAGAATAATTTATACAGAAACTGAAGAATTATTATCTCATGACATTAAGTGTGGTAATGATTTTTTATCTAGAGATACTATGAAGATATTAAAAAACAAATTAATTAAAACGCCGAAAAATGTTGTTAGCATATAAAAACCAAACCAGAGCTATTATTTATATAAAAGAATGTTAGGACACAGAAATTGAAATAGATGATAATGATATGAATAACGACAATGACGAAGATTAAACTGTAAAATTAATACTATTGAAAAAAATATATATTTCAAAAATTTTATCTTAAATTTGTGGAGTCAAAAGACCATTTATATGTAAAATCCCTGCATTAAATATTTTTGACTATTAATTTATTTATTATAAAGTTGCAAAACAATAATTTATTTTTATTTATAAGGAGTTATTACATTTAATTAATATAGTTTTATAATATTTTGTTGCAAATAGCACTTCAGTGAGTGTATTATGAATTTTGATTCTGTTGTGTTTTTGCTTTCGTCGAGTAAACATCACATAAATTGGTGTTAATCGAACACGCTGATTTCACATACATTGGCATATTTTATTAAATTTTTTGATCGGAAACAAGATATATGAAATTATCAATTTATATGAAGTAAAAAACATATCAATTTATTAATTGCTGATGAACAAAAGATATAAAACCATAAATTAATTGACTTATAAATTTAAAACGAATATTTAACAAGTATTTATGAATTATTTTGATTCAGAATAGTTTCGATTGTTTGCACTTATTTTATTCGTTTTAACTTCATTTATTGTTTTATTTTGTACAATCTTATTCTAAAAGTCGATTTTCAAAATTACACTTCCAATTTTATCGTGTAATTGAATTTATTCAATACAATCACTTCAATTAGCTTCGTTATATTGTTTATTGTTATCGGAAATATAGCTTAATCAACTGTTTTATTTTTATGATATTATATTTCCAGGAAATTTTTTTCACAGAATTTTTATTTCTCAGAAAAAATTTCTAAAAACTTTTAAATTAAAAATTCTTATTAAAAACATATTATTACTTTATTACGGTGGCCCAAAAGTACGGTGGCCCAAAAGGGCCAGCACACTTATTTTTTCTCAGATGTTTTTTCTTTGATAATTTCCCAGAAAATTTTTTTTTCGCAGATATTTTCCAAGAAATCATATTTCTCAGTTAATTTCCGGGAAATAATTTCTCAGAAAATTTCCCGGAAAGTTTTATTCTCAGTAAATTTCCAAGAAATGTATTTTCTCAAAAAAAAATTACCAGATAATTAATGTAAAAGACACTAAATATATTCATATTAAAGGTTACTTATAATATTAACTTATTCTTAGTTAAGAAATTATTGAGTTAATATAATAAATTAAAATAAAAAACTGCATTTTTGAAAAAAATATACTTTTATATGCAACACAATATTCCGTTTAAAACTCAAATTTTGATTTATTATTAAATATTTCGATATTTTTACCGAAATATTAATTAAATATTTATTCAAATATATATGACTTAAAAAAGTATCTAATTATTTAACATTTATTTATTTAAAAAATCTTTAAGTAATCTAAATAAAACTAAAATAAATAGTTATTTATTGAAAATTATAAAACTATTAATTTCAAAATTACTGCTTAAAACTTAAACCAATAATTATTATTATTAAAATCATTTGTTTTTTTTATTATTGATAATTTGAATTTTCTAATCAAAAATAAGCATTTATTATTACAATTTTAATATTCGATGTTATTAATTTTTTATTATTATTATTAGAATAAATTATTGTTAAAATTGCATTTAAGACGGACTAAATCAAAAATCTTTTATTAATATTTAACAAACTTTTTTAAAATAATATTTAATCAAATTTTAACCAGACAGACATAATACCTTAAAATATTGAACGTTAATTTTATTAATTTATCGCACTTAAAGTAAAAAGTTTGGTTAAATAGTCAAAATAATTTAAATTACATTTATAATGTCATTTTTGTCATATAAATAATGTTGTTTCGCTTTTTTAAAATTGAAAGCAAAAAATAAATAATCTTATACTTATACTACAAACAAATTAAATTAAATTTTATTTTTTAAATTTTTATGTTAAAGCGAAATAAAATGGATAAATTATATTGAACTTTCAATTTGAAATTCCCTTTATTCTAAGTCAATATACTTTTGAAATATAATTTTTAAACAAATAAAAATTGAAATAAAATTAAGTTTATAATTTTTGAAACAAGTCAAAGTTAAAAGAAATTATAATGTTTTTAATAACAGAAATCATGACATAACGAAATTTTAAAAAATTATATGTAAAGTAAATCTATATATATTTTAAATTACTTTTTTCAAATGTAACAACACTTGTTATAATTACTGTTATATTACTTTCAATTTCAATTACTTAAGCGAATAATATAATTGGTTTTATTATTTTGTACTAAAATAGATATTTATTTTAAACTAATTATTCTGGTAAAATAAAAAAGTATGTCAAACAAAATTTTAATTTTTTATTTTTTATAATTAACAACATTTCGGTGAAATTGATTAAATATTTAATCAAATATGAAAATTTTGTGAAACTTTGATTAATATCTAGATTATTATATATTTTATAAAGTATTTGAATTGTTAATTTATAAAAATTATAAATTTAAATAAAAAACAATTAAAACATTTTTCTAATGTTTTATGATTATTATTAGTAATTAATATTTGTTAACTACAATAATTTACAATTTTAAAATATTATATTTAATACAACAAAATCATTTATTTTTATTTTATTAATTAAGTAAACTAAAATTAATATAATTTCCATATTAACTATAGTTTAAATTTATAACTTTTTTGTGATAAATTCTAAATAATTTAAAATAATGTTTGTAAATCATTTATTATTTTAATAAATAAATTATTAGCTTCTGAATAAGTTGAAGGAGTGTTTAAATTAGAATACAAAAAAGTTATAATTGATAAAAATTCTTTACTACAACCAATTGATGATATCTTTGATCCATATAATTCTTTTAAATTTTTAACTTCTTTAATATCAGCATCTATGCCACACTCTTTATAATTAATCATTTCTGGTAAATTAAACATTATTTCGGGTTTACCGTAAGGACCTTCTATATTTTTCTGTTTTCTAATATAATGATTATTCCATTCAACTTGAAAATTAAATAATTCTTTTTGTATTATATGCATAAAACAAAAGCGTATGCAATCGATATGCAAAGGATTTGAATTATCAAATATGCCTGAGTCGAGCATATTTTTGAAATGATTAATCCAATAATTTGAAAAACCTTTTTTTAGCTCACTCCAGAAACTTTCGATGCGTTGATTTGCACTGCTTCTTCCATACATAAAACTTTTTATGCCAGAAAGACTATCAACATCACGATGTCTTAACGCAGGCTGTATACCACTCAATAATGAATTCTCTGTTCCCCTATCACATCGTAATATTCTTGGAATTTTTTTATATTTTAAAATTGTATCCAAATAAAAAGTAGAAATTATTTTCGGATCGTTATTCGACGAGCAAACCTAATATATATTAAAAATGTTTAAAATTTCAGATAAAAAATAAATTTGTAATTTATTTATAATAATTATAAAATATTGCTAGTTTTTATATAAATTAAATTTTTAATTCTATAACATTTTTAAAATTTTATTATAATTTAAAATTATATTATTTTGGTAATAAATAAACATTGAAAATTAAATTAAATACATAAATTTAACTTGTTTTTCAGATATAATGTAATAATTCATAATTTAAGTGGTATATAATAATAAATTCTTATGCTATAAAATACAGGAATGATAATTATTTTAATATAATAATTGGATAAAATTTTATAAAAAATAATAAAATCTTTCTATAAATAATTTCTTAATCCATACGGTTATTTAAATTTGTTTTATATATTTTAGATTTATATTAAAAATAACCTTAAAGCATAAATTGGAAAACATATTTAGTAGTTAAGTTTTTTTAAATAATTATTCTTTTTTAATCTAATATATGAAAATAAAAAGTATTTTAACATAACATTATAACAATAAATAATTGCTTGAAAATAAATATAAAAATAATTTTATCTAAAAAAATTAATTTTTAAAATAGCCAGATTTATATTTTTCTAAAAATAAATATTATTTGTGATTAATAACTTTAAAATTTCTATTAAAGATATTCTTAATAATTTAAAAGCAATAAACTTTATTTTTTTATTTGTTTCATAAATTATTAAACATAAATTTATGCATTTATTATAAGCATATTGAAATTTATACATTGATTTTAATAAAGCTACTTATTTTTAAAATTATGACTCACTTTTAACCATAAAACATAGCGACTGAAACCATCAATACATCCATGAATGGGAAAACCATGAGGTTTTAATTTATCATAACCATCAATATGCCAGAGATGGTTAGGTCCAGGAACTTTATATTGTCGTTTTTTAAATTTTCTTGCAGTTCTTAAAGAAACTCCTTCCGCATCTAACTGTCGAAGAAGATTTTCAACAGTTTGTCTTTTTGTATTTAAATTATATGTGTATTTTAATCGATTCCACATTGCTCTATATCCCATTGATTCGCCACTTTGACATATTTCTTTACATATGCTATCAATAATATTATTAATAGGTGATTGTACATTATATTTTTTTAGATTTAATATTTTCAATTTTCTTTTCAGAGATCTTAAACTAATCATAATATTATGTTTGTAACATAATGTTGCCAAAATTTCGGCGAGTTTGTAACCTTTTTTATGATAAAACTTAATTGATTCGTTCATTATTATAAGTAAAATATAAATATTTCTATATATAATTAAAATTAATAGATTTTGATGTGATTATTAAATAAATTATTATTTGCAATATTTATAATGTTAATGCAATATGTCGTGTCATATTACAAAATTTATGCAACTCTATATTAGAGAAAAAAATTTCTAAAAACCGGAAATTTTACCAAAAGAATTTTAATATGATAAATATAGATTATTAATAGAAACTCTTAAAATAATTTTTATTTATTACAATAAATACATATTTAATATGAAAAATTATACTAAATTATAATTTTTTGATAAAATAGAATAATAAGTTATTATTAAAAAAATATGCAAAAGGTTCTGACACTCTAATAAATAGTTTATTTGTACTCATAAATATATCAAATTTCTTTTATACATTTCGATTATGAGTGTAATACTTTATGCATTATATGAATTAATCAATTGCTTTTAAGTTTAGATTAATATCTCTAAATTAATATTAAAACTACGTATTAGTTAAAATATATAAAAATAATTTATAATATTTTAAACTAAAATAATTAAAATTTTTAAAATATTGATTAATTGTAAAATTTTAATCTAAATTTGTCATATAGCTAATTATATTAAATTGTATTCAAATGTTTAAAAATAAAGTGACAGTTTGTGACTCAAAAACTAATAAAACTAGAATTTTTGAATTGCAAAACGATGATACATTATCCTTTGCCACAATGAAAAGAATATTTAAGGATATGACTGGATTATTATGTGATAATGTAGTTCTCAATATTATTAATGATAAAATCTTTCCACTATCTTAAGGCTGGTCAGATAAAATATATTATATAGAAAATGAAGAATGCACTGTTGTTTCAAACTTTGAAGTGTTAGAACAAAAAGAAGAACTTAAAAAACGTGTTAAAAAAGTTAAAATATTTTCCTTCTAGAAGTTCGAGCCAGAAAAAGTTAAAAGAGGTTTAACAAAATTAATTAATTTTTTTAAAATTAATCTTATAATAATTTACAATTTTTAAAGTCGAAAATAGAGAAAACAATTAAAATATCTGTAGGATGGAAAAATTTGATAATAAATGAAAACAATGAATATCGTTATTGTCAAGTAAGAGGAAATTTTGGTGGAATGAGAGATATTTTATTTGATAAATCAAGTGATATTAGTGTTGAAAAAATAATTGAAAAATCATCAAAAATATTTTTTCCGTCTGGAAAATCATATGTTGGGAAAATAAATAATTTTGCTTTTTCATTACAAGATCAAAATGGAATAAAAATAACAAAATTTACTGATGAAAATAATTGTGAAAACGATTTTAATT
>JAQGAW010002647.1:0-14578 GCA_034698025.1 Phthiracarus crinitus | reverse complement strand
TTATATGGTCCAGACTTAAAAGCATTAGATTCGAAATTTCTTATAATAGTATTGTTATGAATATAGATATGATCCCACTCTGTATCACCCAATGACGTGTTGCGGATTATTGTGAGGTTAGTGTTGTAAATATAGAGCTTATTCCATGAAACTGATGAATTAAGTTGGTTAAGAGGCAATTCATATATGTTACCAGTACAGTGCACGGCCAATAATAGTGGATAACAAACGCATGGTTCAAAAGATTGTGGTTCTGATGGACACTTTGAATATACTAAAATGATGTTAAGTGCGAATAAAATTATTAAACCTGAAAAGTAATCGAAATAAATTTTAATTAACAGTTTAAAATAAAGTCACATCTTTTAATCTATTAAACCATTTTTGCTGAAAAAAATTAAATATTACAAATTTATAAATTCCTTTCATTTTTTAGAACAATACTAGTTCAAAAGTTTGGTAACTTTTATTGTTAATATATTAAAGTTATTTTATATGTGTATAAAAAAGACATTTAAATCAATAGTTCATTAATTTTATTATAAATCTAACTATAAAAACAGATATGAGAGTTTTATAATAATATTATTATATTGTTTTTAAAATATTTTTATTTTACAAAATTTTTCAAAATAAATATAAATTATACTTTTTTAGATTTTTTTTATTAATCTAAGATAAACTTTTGTAGAGCAAAAATGAACTTATCCATGATTTTAGGTTAAATTTTTTTTAAAAAAGTATTATTTATGCAACTATTGCAGACTATTTAATATAAATATTTAAAGCTTTCTTACCATTCATTTTAGTCATTTTCTTATTTATTATAGTTATCAAATAAAATAATGGCTAGCTTAACGGCATAAACTATATTAATAGTTATGTAAGTTTAATGTAAAGAAAAATTTCATATTAAGAATAAATCTTTACCCTTGTGTTGGTTGTGATAATAAAATCAAATGACCATTATCTAAATATTGAGAATAAGTACTCAAAGTTGTTTGATTGCAAAAGGTATTGTTTTTCCTTAGTCTACAAAATTTAATCAAAATATAAGTTTTATTAATCTATAATAAAAATCCTTTAAATTCAAGGTTAATTAAACTTTTTGCCAAAAACTTTATAATAAAAGATTATAGAATATAGTTATATACATATCTAAATTTATTATAAATATTACCTTATTAGAGTCATTCAAACACTGAAACTAATTTAATTTTAAAAGTCAAAATTTTAATATTTATTATTTAGATCGTTTTAAATTGGAAAAGTTTAATGTTTTAGTTTTAAAATTTTAAAAAAGCATACTATACTTAAATTTCGATTAATGATTATAACTAGTTTTATTTTAAAATAAGTTATTTTGCGTTTGATATATCTGCTTTATTTTTCTGCTAATAAGTTAACACTAAAGTTTTCGCCAGACTTCAGGAAGAAATGGTTTAATATTAAAATAAAAAACCAACGCAAAGAATTAACACCTGACCAAACCCGATTCCATACGATTAACAAACGACTCGACTCAACACTACCCGACCCGATCTGAACCCAACCCGTCCACACCCGACACCACAGATCCAATTGACCCCACCGATCAAATAGACTCCATCGACCGCGCCAGACCTTTTGCTCCAGGACCTTAACCCTACTCAACCGAACACTATCTCTTCATTTAGCGCCTGTAATTTCTAATACAGATTCAGGATAAAATTATGAGAATTTTCGGCCTTAACTCCCATAGGGGATTCATCACACACCATCGAGTGACCCCTATTTCAACCTAAAAGTTTGTTTCATTTCAGCTGAGTTAATAGTGTAGGTGTTTATGGTAAAAGTTTTCTTTTTTTCCACCTCAAACCCTCTAAGAAAGACCCACAACAGTGAAACCCCTCAATTTGGTCCCTATTCATTGAGTTGAATATGAATCCAGCGATATAGGTGTCGAGAGGGTTGGGCCTCCTTGGGAGGAGCTTTTAAAGGGAACCACAGACAGAGACAAACAAATTTTGAGACTTATATATTAAGATACTTATCATATATTAATGTATCTCTTTAATTGATAAGCAATGGTGTATGGGTCAAAGATTTGACATACTTTCCTCGTAAATAGAGGTTCCATATCTGACGATAGTAAATAATTTATACTTCTTAATGCTACTGCGAAAAATTTAGTGATTTTAACCTTAAAGTTACATTGTTTAGTTAATTGTATTTATGAAGAAAATTTTATAAATATTTTAAATAATTTACAAAATCTTAATAATATGTAATATTTATTAAATCTAAGCAAAAAATTTCATTCAAGTATTAAGCTTATAGTCTTGTCATATTTATTTTTGATAATAAAATAAATAGTTATTTATCAATTTGTGCTAAATTATATAATAATTATGATTAGTTTACTTTCAAATAATTTTTTTAAAAACATGTGAATTAACTATAAATGGTAAAAACAAATTTTTAAAAAATAATTGTGAAGTTATAATCAAAATATTGATTTTCTATTAGTTAAATGAGGCTAAAATTTAGTGATTGAAATAAATTAATAAAGGTTGAACAATTATAAGAAATAAAATTAAAAATATCAATTTAAATTTCAGGAATATTTTATGAACAAAGTTTACTTTAATAGACCGGATCTGTAGGACTAATAGACTCAACTGTTGTAGCATTTGTTGTCTGTTCATTTTTAATTGCTTGCGTTGTAGTTAATGTGGTTGTTGGAGGTGGGGTTGTGGTTACTGTTGTTGGAATTGGAGTGGTTGTTGGTGTTGTTGTTGTTGGTGGTGGTGTTGTTGGTGTAGTTATTGTTGTCGGTGTTGGTGTAGTAATAGGTTCCGCTGTTGTATTTGTAACCCCTTCAACACAGAACTCAGGAGCTTTCAAGTCAAACAGATTACTTTTCTTGTTAATGCAATCAACTTCATAAACCCTGGGAGCGATTGAATCCTCTAATAACCATTTAAAACTGCAATCACAGTTGAAGTCATTGTTATTAAAGTCTATCTCATTGAGACCGTTAGCCAGAAATTGCCGAAATACTTCTTCTCTTATATTAGTTAAATCATTATTTTCAAGATAAAGCATTATTTTGTTATTATTATCAGTGATATTAAATGTGTTCTCATTGAAACTTTTTGAAGACAAGTGATTATTGTCGAGTACAACAGTAATATTTCTTTGTGTCTCATTTGAAGATGTAAACTCTAAACCGTTTGTTTCGATAAAACTTATATTATTATTATCTAGTAAAACGTATTGCAAATTCTTAGGACCAGTAAATACATTTGAGTTTATTGAACGAATGATGTTATTACTCATTTGAAAGTACCAGATCTTACTGTCCGGATTAAACATATATGATGACATATTATGAATTATTCTATTATTATCGAGCATAATTTTTTCCGTATTTTTTAACACTTTCAAGATTTTATAAACATCTGAATCCGAAATTTTTGTATTGTTCGACAGCCATAATGTTTTATTTGGACCAGTCTTGAACGCATTCGATTCGACATTTCTTAGAATAGGATTATCATGAATATATATGTAATCCCACTCTGAATCAGCCAAAGAAGTATTGCGGATTATTGTGAGGTTAGTGTTGTGAATATAAAGCTTATTCCATGAAATATTGGTGTTAAGTTTGTTAAGAGGCAATTCATATATGTTACCAGTACAGTGCACGTCCAATGTTAGAGGATAACAAACGCATGGTTCAAAAGATTTTTCTGGTAATGGACACTTCGAATTTACTAAAATTATGTTAAGCGCGAACAAATATATTAAACCTGAAAATTAATCGAAATAAATTTTAATTAACAGATTAATATAATTTAATAGCTCTTAAGCTACAAAACCAACTTTGTTAGAAAATTTAAATATTGTATATATTTGAATACCTTTCATTATTCGTTTTCCGTTATAATTCACAAAGTTTAATAACTTTTCTCGATAATATATTAATGTTAAAAGAGAAAGTTCATGAGATTTATTACTTTTCTTTAGAAAATTTTCAATATCAAACACTCAAGCAATTGTTAAGATGTTTCTTCAAGGGTAGTAAACAAACAGATAAATTGATAAAAGGGATTAAGCATTTATGATAAAAAGTGATTACCTGTGTACACTAAAATCAAGTAATTTAAAGTTAGGGTAATTGTTTAATAATTTTCTGTGAATGTGAATGCTGTTTTAATGTTACGCTAAGTTTTAATAACTTTTAAAAAATTTATTCTTTTTTTGTTTATTTTTTAAGTTTGAATAATAAAGAAACTTAAATTTAATTATTAAACTTAGTTTATTTATTGAACATTCTCATTATTATATCTATTATATACGAAAAAAGATTATAAGTATGATATACAGTATCTTTACTTGAGGTTTCATCGTGTGGTTCACCGATTTCTATAATTTTTCTCTATTGTTTTGATTATCGCATAATGTTATTGTATAAATGTTATCAAAAGAAGCTAAAAAATATTAGATCACACAGCGATCACATAATTACAATAAAATCATGCATTGTTTCGCAACAATAAATTATCTATTAATAATCGGGTATAATTAAAATGCATAAGTAATCTTAATAATTACATTAAAATCGTTAAAGAAATTGCTTAACTATTTATCAAAAGAGAAAACTGAAAAAAGTTTGAAAAATTAATTTTAAGATTACCCTATATTTTATATCAATTATTTTATAATAAATATGCTGATCTTCTGATAGCTTTATCTGGACATCAAATTTTATTCGCTGACCGCCAATAAAACACTACTAATCTAAATTTATAATGATTTCGTTTACTAAATAAACGAATTTTATCAATATTTTAATGTAAAATAATAAATATTGATTAAAATATATCAAAACCAAAACTTTTTAATGAAAATAATGTAATAATTTATTATTTTTCTAAAATAAACCATCACATTCAATAAAACATCATTCAATAAAACATTATTATTTATTAAAACTAAGTATTTTAAAAATTTATTAACAAATTTAAACTAAAAATTAAACACAGCCATTTTAATGAAATGATAATACGATTTAAAAAGTGACACTATTGACAATTAACATGTGACAAAATCCCTAAATTAAAATCGCATATATAATAGTACATAATAAGAAAATGATTATAAAAAATAATTAATGATTACTCTTGTAAAACAAAAACTGTTACAATAAACGTCACTAGTAATATATTATATATATAATCTCTTAATCTCGTAATAATTAGAAACTTTTAACAATTAAGTGAAACAATGACTGGCACATTGAGAGGGCGTAAAACTGACATTCAAAAAATAATATTAATTTTACAATTCCCTTGAGTGTTAGTGAAATGATTTTTTTAACATAAAAAAGTTATTTAATAATTTATTTAAATAATGTTCAAAAAAAGTGTTTGCTTTTTGCTAATTACGCAATTATTTTGTACAAACCTATACTTGTGTTCGCAAGCAATTGATGGGTCAAAGCAAGAAAGCAATGGTATTTTTATTATATATTATTTAAATATTAAGAAAATTTTACTTATATAAAAATTTCAGACATCAAAAATTTCGGAAATTCGCATTCAAAGATATTGCTACTTATAAAACGTGATGCAGAAGAAGAAGACACAACGGAACCTGTAGATGATAATAGGGTTTCCACAATTCCCGTAATTAATGATGAGTTAGAGCCGACAATTCCTGAAGAAAGTAATATCTTGACAAAAGCAACATATCCAACAGAGCCAACACTACCTGAAGAAAACACGATATTTAAAACTACTAATAAAGAACCTTTCATACCAAACGAAAATAATTTTGAACGGAATTTTGCATATTTAAAAATTTCCAACATCGAAAACTCGCGCTCAAAAATGTTGCTAAGGATAAAACGCGATGCAGAAGTAGAAGAAGATACTACAGAACCCTTAGACGGAGTTGTGGAACTTACAACAATTCCCGTTAAAAAAGTTGAAGAAGAGTCCAAAATTCCTGACGAAAGTAATATTTTAGCCAAAACAACATTTCATACAGAACCAACACTACCTGAAGAAAACACGATATATAAGACAACTAGAATAGAACCATTCATACCAAACGAAAATAATATTGAACAGAATATTGCAAAATTTGAACCAACAATACCGGATGAAAATCAGATAACACTGAATAAAAGAGTCACAGACGAACCAAAATTTCCTGACGAAAATACGATTGGAAAACTTACACCTAATCGACAAACTGAAGAAACAATTCCAAAAGAATTAATAAATCAGGTAAATATAATATACAAGACAACACTAAAAGAGACATCACTTCCAGACGAAAGCTCTATAAATCGAATAAAACGAGAACCAAATAATGAGCCGACACTACCAGACGACAAACTGAATAAATCTCGTACAACTAAAATTGAACCATACATTGTCACTGAAAATATTAATCTTCGGTTTAGAACTACAGCTACTGAACCAACTCTTCCTTCCGAACATAAGATAACTGCACGAACTACTAAAACAGAGCCAACACTGCCGCACGAACACACGCGTGCAATATCTCCACATAATATTAATACGGAGCCAAAACTACCACAAGAAATCACTACAGCTATACATACTACTATAACAACTACAGAAAATAACGTAACGATTACACACGAAACAAATGCGACATTAACTGTAACACCTCATTCAAACTTAACCTCAACTAATAATGAAACCGATTCAACAAATATAACATCATTATCAACGAGACCAACAACCGATATGAATACAACCACCACTACAGTTACGACTACAAGTACGAGCACTGCTACAACACTAAGGTATAAAAGTTATCAAAATAAGTTCAATAAACTTCGAACAAAAAAATTTGTTATCAATAATTTTAGTTCGTATTACTACGCGTTAGAGGAATGTAGCAGAGAGTTATGCCCGAATAATAGCTATTGCAGTGTTCGAGAGTTCAAATGCGTATGCGATGAAGACAATGGTTACGTAAAAGATGATACGTTTAAGGGTTTAGTTTGCAAGCTTAGGAGGCCTTGCGATCCCAGTCTAAAACGATGTGGACGAGCGAATTGCGTTGAAATTAGTAAAAGCGGATATCGATGTGAATGCGGTGTTGGATATGAATTGTATACATATAACAGAGAAGGTGTGTAACGCTATCATATCATTTGTTAAAATGTGAAAATTATTATTTATGTTTTAGAAAACGACTATTTCTGTAAACCAATTAAGTGTCAATATCCGCTTATAACTGGTTGCGTTCAAAAATGTAAAAATAATCAAACCGATTATGGCTTCAAATTTAATAACCCAGAGTTCAGTTGCGACTGTTATCCCGGATTCAACTTAACCGCTAAAACATATTGTGTACCTGATAATAGATCAAAACCAGTTCAATGCACAGCAGACTGCAAATATGGATTTTGTGTTAACGGTAGATGCGAATGCAAATCTGGATTCATATTCAATGGTACCAATTGTGAGATTAATTATGAGTGGTGTACCAGAAATTGTGATAATAAATGTAAAATCGACGGTAACACTAATGATGTTGTGTGTGAATGCGATTCCCAGTATAAATTAAATAAGACTACAGGACTCTGTGTTAGTGTTAGTCACTGTAAGCCTAATGAAGATGGAAAACTAGACTGCGATAAACAGAATGCGCTTTGTGTGCAAACCGATGGTAAAAATAGTACGCAAGGCTACGTATGTGTCTGTGCTGTTGGGACGAAAAAAGTTGGCGAAAAATGTGTCGATATATGCGATATACGCGAATATATCGAAGATTGTAATAATAAGAACGCAATATGTATTTATGATATGTACGCACAGAAAAAATTTCGCTGCGATTGCAAACCTGGTTTTTTCCGATCAAACGATACTAATCAAGATTCATGTTTAATAGCGAAGCACACGTTAAAATCCAGCTTAATTCTTCGAAACCCATACTTAATGAAAGAACCGACAAATTATTACAGCGAAAACAGTAATAACGATATTAATGTTATCTACAACAGCCTAAACGCTGAGCAAAAGGATAACTTTATTCAAGGAGATCTTATTAAACAGTTACAACGCTCATTAGAATCGGCTAAAATCAATGATTTTAAAGGGGTTTCGTTAATATATTGCAATCCTTTGGACACGTTTATTAAATATCAGTGTGAAATCACGTTCCAAATGAACGGAGAAAATGTTTTGGATGGCAATTTAAAATTGCAATCAGTTATTAATAACTGCTCAAAACCTTCAAATGATAACCAGTACTGCTATCTCCCACCGAAAACAATATTCGCTAAAACCCAGTTTAACGCAGAAGTTCTACAAGTAAGCAATTATTTTAAAAATATTTAAATATTAAATTATATTAATTAAATATTTGAATTCGCATTAGCCTTGCGTTGATTACAACTATTGCGGCGAAATGTCGTTATACACTGAGTGTCATAAAATAAACCTCACCACGCGATTCGATTGTCTCTGCCCTAAAAACACGTACCGGGTATACGACGTAAAATTTATGGGTGACCCGACTGGTAGACAATCGAGAATCGAGTATTGCGAAGATGTTAATGAATGCGTAGAAGGAAAGAAGTGCGGCGGAGAGCATCAGACATGTATTAACACTGTTGGCTGGTATTCGTGTTTATGTGAAGATGGCTATAAAAATGATACCAAAGTGATAGATGCTGACTGTATACCGGTTTGCGATGGCGTTGATTGCAATTTTCACGGTCAGTGTATGGGCAAAGCGAATAGTTTTTGGTGTTTGTGCGATGAAGGATATAGCGGAGTAAATTGCACTTTGAAAGGATCGAGTATGTGTTACTGTTATGTTTTAAATTTAACAGTTAACTATTATTAAAATCATTTGTTAGATTTTATTGGAATCGGTTTTGTGATCAGTATTTCGGTATTGTCTCTTGTTTTACTTACGGTTTCACTATTCGCTGCATATTGCATAGGAAGGTATTACTGAATTATTTATTTTTACGTAAATATTTATTACAAATTCAAATTATTTGTTAAATAAATATTAATTGCTAAACCAGAACCAAAGCACAACTGACAGAAGCATCTAAGGTACCAGCGAATGATTATGAAGTGCGTCCGCAATTTAGACGTACATCAAGCGTACCAGAAGTACCGGTGAGGACTGTGTACAGGCATAGAAATGTGGAGCAGGTGTATGAAGAAAAAGAAATTTAAATCATAAGAACGATTTGAGTTCAATTCTAGTTAATTTATAAGTATAATTGTTTGTATTTTTAAACTAATTAAATGCATTAAATTTTCAAAATTCATTAATAATCGGGTTATATATAACGAATTTGAGAAAATATTCACTTAATCTTTAAAATTTCCCGAAACTTTATGAAAAAGTTCATAAAAACATGAAATATAAGTTATTAAACATTTTTCATCGATCATAGGTGTGTCCACGTCTTCTGGATCGAGCAATCGTGTTATTTCTAATTCTTTTTCCGCCAATTTAAATGCATTGTCAAGATTTTCTCTATCAGTTCTACCAAAGCAAGCTCTATAATCAATTATCTCAGGCCTATATCTATGTATTATAGCATTAAACGCGAGACCATTTCGCCAACTTTGGCCAAAACCGGTAACTTTCACTCCTCGATAACCGTCTGTTGCGTTCTGAGCCCAAATCAATAACGTTTCTCTGTATGAAACTGTTTCGATGTCAGATATAATGTCCATAAACTGGAAATGAAAAATAATAGTCCATATAAGTCCTAACGTGAGTTTTGGATTGCCGTCAACGATGTCATCGGCGCTTATGTTCACGAGATTCACTTTTTGTTTGAGGTAATCGAGCGCCATCTGTACGTTTTGTAACTTATGAAATCTCATACTGCCTTTCTGTCGACGCAGTTTGTCACCCGTTAGTATTTCGAGCAGAGTTATAAGATTATTTCCATTTCGAAAGTCTTCGTATAGATCTTTAATTGGTTCGGTTACGGTAGTTAAATGTTTATTTACCCATTTTGTGAACGATTTCTTTTGCATCACGTCTTTATCGTATTTAAACGAATTGACAGTTTTCTCTACCAAATCCATAGTAGTTTTTATAAGTTATTTTTAAGTAAATTGAAAAATGATTTTAATAAAAGTCGGTGAAAAAATTATAAGACAATTAATAACAAAGTAATTTTATTTATCATAGCATAAAACTAGGTAATTGATAAAAATTGCATTCAACTATAATTTAATAAAAAAGGCTCGTAAATGTTGTTTACGAAGTTGTAATCATCAATTAAACTGATGTGAATCGATTGCTATGGTAATAAAATCCTATGAATGTTCGACATTATTCTATAAGTATTTGGGTTATTGATAGCGACATCTTAAGGAATTCAAATATTATACAGTAAATCAAATATTTATTCCATTGATGAGTTGCATTAATATAATACACTTATAGCTATCTATTAAATGTTTGTTAAAATATGGGTATTAAGGTTACGTAAAACTCTACTATTAAGCGCAATATATATTACGTTTTAAATGTACAAAAAATGTTTATGATTAGATTTAATTACCTTTTAACAACGGTTTCTAACAGTGTTATTGTAAAACTAGAGATGTCAACTATTTATGAATTTAACTTATTTAAAGAATTTGATAAAAATTTATATAATGATATTAAATTATTTTATTTAACTAATCTATCAGACCTGTTTTATAATGAAATGGTGGGAAAAATAAGTTCTTTTAGAGTTTTATCTTTTGATCTATTTTGTAAGCATATGGTTGCCAAAAGTTCATTAACTACACTGAAACTAAAATGAATATTTTAGCAATAAATGTAAATCAAATGAAAAATATATGTTTTTTATACCAATAACCAGGTTTTTCATTATATTGTCAGCTTTACGTTAAAACTAAACTCAAAAGATTGCGATTTTTAGAACAATTTTATTTTGAAATCACACACATATATATAAGTTTTTGCATACAAAAACAAGCAAAATAATTTAACTCTTTAACATAAAATATTGCTTTTTAATCTAAAAAATCCCTATAATGAGTACCAAACCGATTAACACGAAAATTGCATGTCTGGCAATCTCGCCTCCTAGTTTTCAATGGGGTTTTTCAATACAAAACTTCTTGAAAACTCCATTTTCAGTTAGTGATTTGCTCCTTAAGATTTGTATTTTTGTTAAATAATTTTCGTACAAATTCTGGTTTAGATCTGTCAACAATTTCCTGCGTTTTTACGGGTTGTATAGTAGTGTTGGCGCTCTTTTCGGTGCTATTAATCTCTGATATTCTAAACTCGTATTCTTTATTTTCTCCTTATATTTGTTTTGTCCATTAAATATCCAGTAATTTTATTTCCGCTATCCGATATCGATTGTTCACATTGAGGTCGACATAGGTTTTGCCCATTTTAAAGTCATAATCTCTAATATCTATGAATCCGGAAACGGTAAATGATGTTTGTTTGATTAACAAGTCGTTTCCATAAAGCCATATGCCATCAGATGGATCGCGATTATCGATTTGATACCCGTGTATTTAAGAACCGACATCATTGACGGGTCGGTCCCAACTCAGACTCACTTTCTCCCTTTCGGTTTCAGTGATCGTAGGCTTTCCAGGAGCATCTTATTGGGTTCGAGATTTAATGTCGTAATGACAGCCGCGAACGAATAAACTTAATTTTGTCCATTGTTTTGTGGTTTGATCCTGTTTTTCTACGATATTGTTTGTTATAATACTTCCTCCGTCATCTAATTGCGGTTTCCATGATATAGAACACGTTTCTGGAGTGATATTTCTATCTTCTAGCGGTCCCTGTGGTGGTCCGGGAACGTTAACCATAAGCACTTTACAGAACGCAACGTCAGATTCTTCAGTATTTGTCAGTTTAAGCGCATATTTTCCAGAGTCTTCTCTGTAACCAGCTTGAATGTTGGTTTTCTTAACCTAGATTTCTTCTTCGGTAAACGCTTTGTCAAACGGTAATGACACCTCTTTGATCTTTCCTCTACGGTCACTTCTTCTACTAGTTGGGTCTCAGTTTCAATTGTTTGATCTTTAATTTTCAGTAACTATTTCTGTGACCTTAACGTCTCCGTCTTCTTAATCGGAATCCTCTTCAATTCATGTTTATTTTCGATATCACAACAGTTAGAAATAGTTTCAACTATTCCACACTGCGTACGATACAATAGGTTTACAACAATTGATATTTAACAATAATAAACGAAGATTTTTAGTTTAATAGATGAAGAAATGTCGTCCTAAGCTATTAGTGACGCCTCCTATGCTCTGAATCAAAACCAAATTCACGCGCAAATTTGTTGATTCCATATTGACGGGTTGGATTTGGGTTTGAATTATCGCGAATAGCGTTACGCTCTTCTCTTCTATGTTCCGAAAGAGTTTTTCTGGTACTCTTAGGTACGTTATCAAACTCGCCGGTATAACATGTTTTGTCCTGCTGTATGTTTACTTGACATTGTTCATAGAGCATGGCACAGTGAGAAGCATTGTTTATTAGTGTTGTTTCGCTTCTTTGTGGTAAATGATAAAATTCAACCAATCGATTCAATCCAATTGATTGAAATCCTTCACCATTAGGTTCCTGATAATGATTTTGAAGATCGAAGATGTCGTTTGGCATCTCACTGATAGCAAAACCGAGACTTCTAAATGTATCAGCAATTGCTGGACCAACAATTCGGTAATCTTTTGCAAGACATATGATTTTTCGTTGTACCAAATTGAGTGGAATAGCATTGGCCAATGTTTCGATGTCGATAATGTCTCTTTCATCCCACGCATAAATCTCCGATGGATCTCTTCTTATTTGTTCATATAAAAGTGGCGTTCCATATACATCTGATAAAGCGACAGCAGCTGCAACACTTGGTTTTGGATGGTTTGCTTCTCGTGTCTTCAGAGAAACTTTGCAAATGGCAATTCCGAGAGTTTGATGTTGAGGGATAATTCTTCTTGCAGTCTGGCTTGTATTTTCCGAAAGTTGTGGCATTCCTTTGTATATATTTTTTGAAGGAAGAAATTTTTATATTTTTTTTGAAGTTGTTGCTGAACTTTCAATGCGACTTGATGTTGATGGCCAACGTATTGGTGAATGAGCGCTGGTTTTTCGATCTGATTTGGATTGTGAATGTTCAGTTGTTTTAGGTAAAGACGGTTGAGGAGTGCCAGGTAACGAATAATCTTCAGATTGGGAGAGATAGAAGCCCAGTTCTTCTGAGCCAACCGATGAGATGGAAGTATTTTCTTCTCGATAATCTCGTTTTGGTTTCTTTATTGCTATTTCTTCAATTTCATCCGCTCTTATAATTGTTGTTGTTGTATTAGGCTTAACTGTAGGCCAGTCAACTACTCTTTCATTTATTTTCGTTGACGTACGATGTGAGCTGTCTTCTCTTCTTGTTCTACGATTATAATATGAATCATCATATTTTCTCGATGTGCCAGCTTTGGGTTGGGTCGTCCTTTGTTTTTCATTTACACGCGTGTTTGTATGCTTTGAATAGTCGTAATAGACATTATTATATGTTTCTTGTGTTGTTTTGTTTCTGTTGTCCGGAGTCTTGTAATCTGATGTGCGTTTATTGTCTGTTGTTTTCTGTCTATCAGTTTCTTTCCGTCTTTCGTCTGATGTTTTCTGTTTGTGGTGTGATGTTGAGTGTCTGTCATCTGTTGTTTTCGGTCTGTGATCTGTTGTTCTCCGTCTTTCGTCTGATGTTTTCTGTTTGTGGTGTGATGTTGAGTGTCTGTCATCTGTTGTTCTCGGTCTGTGATCTGTTGTTCTCCGTCTATCTATTTCTTTCTGTCTGGAAGTAAAAATGAAAAACTTCCGTTATATACTGGCCTATACTATGGAATTCAAAATAAAAAGAGTGGTTATTATTGGTCACAATATCTCGACCTTGTTTCGCCAAACAACCCTAAAAATTCGTCGCATTGGTTTAAATTTGTTTTCGATGAAAAAATCAATTACTTATTTGCGGCGAAAAACTGGGCCACAGGTTTCTATTATATAGAAAACACAGACGAAACTTATTATCGTATATTAGACACATGTAAGAAATATTTAATTGAAAATGATTTACAATATATCTTTGTTTTTCTAATACATTGATTGATATAAATAGTAACAAATTGCAAACAAAAACCATTGACGGATATGTTCTATATATATGGTATTCGCGAAAGAAGTTGCTGTGAAAATTGCAAAAATCAATCAATTGATGAATTTCAATGGAAGTTTACTGTAAATCCTGATTACAAATTAAACGCAATTATGACAGATTTTCAGTTCGAAATTCCAAGTGAAGTAATTTTGAATATCTACCCATTTTTAACAAATATTTTTATACATATCTCTATCTAAATGTAGGAAATAATGAATCAACACATAAAAAAAAGTTAATTTATTGCAAACAGTGCTTACAAATAACAGTCCGACTAAAATGACCGAACAAGTAACGAACGAAATTAAAAAGACGCAATCATTTCAGATATCTTATTCAAAATCAATAGCAGAATCGGCAAAATTT
>JAQGAW010002646.1:0-14578 GCA_034698025.1 Phthiracarus crinitus | reverse complement strand
GGACACAACCGACGAACGCGACAATTAAGAAGAGCACAAGAAATGACATATGTTTTCCCATTTATTACTTTATTATTTCGCTTTACTTTTCGTTTTATTACTTTTACTATTAATGGATCAACGAACGATATAATAAAACCTATAACCCTTTGACACGTTTCGCCGCTCAGGAAACAAGTGATGACTCTTCGATAGAGGGATCCTTGAAGTACGGGTGTGGAACGGAAATCGAAGGTTATAAAAACGCGTGCAATGGTCAGCAAATAAACATTCAGTCAGTGATTAATCTCTCGTTCGCATATTGAAAACAGTCGTCTCTACAGTTATAAGAGTTCGACTGACAGTGTTTAAGTGTCATCAATGTTCTAATTGTGTAGTGCACGAAGAAAGTAGTGTTCACTCCAATTTGAATATTGTGTTAACTGAAATACTGTATTAACATTTATTATAATTCAGTTCTTACTTATCGCTATTACCTCAATATTATAATTATTTTGATTCTAATTATTTAGTTTAATTACTGATTTTATACTTATTTTAATATATTCGAACATAACTTACCAGTGGAAACATTGTCATTTCGATAGTTATAATTATTTTTGTATTTCGAATTTCATTCATTAAAATACGCAAATTAAAACTATTAATTATTCTATTATTCGCAAAACATACATCTAAAAATCATACTCTAGACAACGAGACCCGAAACTAAATATAATTTAGTAAATACGTAATAGTGTGGCGTTTAGCTCGTATTACAATGAATATATATATATGACAATGATTAATATAACAATGATTATATGTTTCTCAATTGTGGCAGTGTTAACAACAATTTGTCAAAAGATTAACCAAATAGTTGAATGACAATTAAGATAAAAGATTGTTACCTGGTTTTTGAAAATTTTATTGACTGCATAAACGTTCTTAAAGCTGTTTAATTGGTATTAAGTGCAACACAAAATTGTGTTTGTGTATTAGAAAATAATATTTATAATTAAATCATGTATAATTTTAAAAATAAAATTTAATAATAACAAATATACATTTATCTATTTATTTGATTCATATCATGGGATGATCTTTTCTACCATGATTATTTCTTCTTCTTAACACTCTTATTTATTCTTCTTTTACCACCAATTTGTCTCAGAAAGCTCGTGGGTAAACGGACATTTTTAGGTTTTACAAAATTGGATTTTTTTATATATACCGCGATATGATATTGGAGCAACAATTACTATTCACTTTATTTACTATTGTCTTATGACAATGTCGTCTGAAGTAATAAATATTATGATACTGTATATATATTAATTAAACAGGTTAATATTAAATCTTTAATAGACCAATTTTAAAATAATATATAGATTGCTCGAGTATAGCATAATTTGATAACTTTCCTCCCCTAGTGTAAGAGCCTGGGGTTTTAATATGCGCTACTCAGTGTTTTTTCTTATTATAAAATAAATTTGAAATTTTCCAGTTAATAGGTTATAAAATATAAAACTATCTTAATTAATGACATAATTTCGGTAATGGAGTATGGCATAATTTGATAACGCAGCATCATAGTGTCAGATCCTGGGGTTCAATTTTAAGCAACCTCTGATCACATTTGCGATTATCAGTAAATAAGATCTCTAGCGTTGTACGTATAGACTGGGTTACCATAGTGTTTGTAAGTTCATGACTAGAAACCTCAAAATTTTGGAAAAATACACTCAATATTTTGCTTGGATTTTGGAACAAAAAATCTTTGAATTTTGGAATTATTTTTCAAATATTTTGCAATAATACTGTACAGTAAACAGATACCCAATGTCGCAAGATTTAGTACAAAAAAATTTAAATTTTTGCTAGGGATTTTTGGAGGGATTTTTAGTGGTAATATTGGGATGGATTTGGGTAAGCTTATTGGTATTATACGACTCTTTGTTTGGCCGTTTTAATAAAACACAAACGGATTTATTAATCGATATATTTTATATAAATATTATGGGGTCACAAAATAACATTGAATAAAATAAAATCTTAATATTTTGTGTTCATTTTGGAGCTTTGGACTTAACACTAAATTTTGCAAAATGTGGAAATTAAAATTGGTATTATAATGATTCTTAGTTCTCAATTCGTCCACATATTTATTCCCTAAATTGATTTAACTTAATAATAAAAATTTGGATTTCCAAAATTTTGAGGTCTCTGTTTATGACCTATGTATATTGTACAGTTTGCATAATTTAATGCTATAGTATTATACTGTGTATGTGTATGTGTATGTGTATGTGTATGTGTATGTGTATGTGTATGTGTATGTGTATGTGTTTGTGTGTTTGTGTGTCTATTATAACCCACAAAAATTATGCTAATGAGGACCCTTTTAGGCCACACCTATAAAATTTTGTTTTTTCATGAATAACCATAACCGTGATGGTGATGATAGTGATGAGGACCACCTGAAGTGACCTTTGACTCCCCGAAATTCGAAAATATTGTAATGACGAATAATGGTGTATAGGTATTGAGGTGACGACACATACATATTTTGGCCAACTAGTGATGAACTTTGACCCCCGAAAATGATTTTAATGTGACATAATGCTAACGGTATTTTGATGGTGATGTAACAACTGATAACAACTGTTAATCGCACCAATTATAACTTATTATCTTATCAGTGGTAGTGCATAGCAGTTATGTTCACGTATGTGTATGACCACAGTACTTTTTAATTGATAAACTTTACTATACATTACTTGAATGAATTAAAAGTGTCAAAGGTATATTATAATATAACTAAAAATTCAAAATAGCTCTCTTCGCATCTGTTTCACGAACCCACTACTTTTGAGGGCAGTGAATTCCGTCTCGTTAATCCGCTTTGCTACATAGGAGCTGATATTATGTAGCAGACTAACTAAATTTTTATGTATTATGTAAGTATTTGACGTCATTCTAACAAGATTAAATTCTTAAAATATAATCAATTACAGTTCCATCTATATTGCAATGCCAAAACCATTGGACCGAGTTTTGAACTTCGCACACTATTATAGAGAATCGCAACTTTTAAACTTCGGGCTAATGGTTACGCTGAAGAAATTTTATTTTAATAATCAACGTCTTGATTTAAATAGCTATGTAGTCCATAAAATATATTAATCAAAATAATTAACGTTATAGATATTTTAATGATTATTTTAAATAATCGTTTTGGATGAGAATGTAATTGATGTTAATTTCGATAATACTCAAGTTTTAATAATTTCTTTTGAATCATTAGGTGAAACATATCAAATATACCATGACAAATTTAAAAATACAATAATCAGATATCTTTATTGAGCCTCACATAAATTAAGTAAAATCGTTAATTTATTCGCAGTTGAACAAAAAATTGACAAATCATTCTACGAACTTATTAAACCCGTGTTGAGCAAGGCCCATCCTATGGACTTGATAAGTCAATATATTCGTCATCGCTCATTAGGAATGCCGATTTATATTCCACTACAACGTGTCCATAAGTTTAACCCAGAATATTTTCTCAAAAATATTTCAGATTAGCCAAAGTAATAAATCATTTTTATTAGACGGTGAATTTGAATTCGAATATAACATAATTAGATCTGCAGTAAGTGTATGATTATTACATTGTAATGGATCAAAATCCTCATTTATAATTTTACAATCCATATCTATCTTAATTAATGACATAATTTCGGTGATAGAGTATGGAATAATTTAATAACGTTGACCCTTAGGGGTTCAAATTTAACCCAACTCTTATCACTTTTTCGTTCGATATTTTACTAATAACTTGAAATATAGTTAGTGTTTTTAGAAGTGCACTGGTATATCAATTGTTGAATCGCAATGCAGCCCTTCAGTCATAAGGCAGGGGTTCGAACATGGCTATAGACAGCGCATGTTTTTTCAAAGATAATGTTTTAATATGGATTGCCCATAGATATTCTATAGATGGCACTTTTATGGGCTTGGCCTAATTGATTCCTCATTATCATAATTTTTGTGGGTTCTAATACACCACACAAACATATACACATACACATACACAGTATAATACTTAAGCATTAACATATACCGATAATATCAAATATCAATTTCGCTGCATACGCTATTATAAATTTACTAAGGTTTGAACAAGAAAAATTTTTTCAAAAATGTTTTAATAACTAAAGGCAAATAAAAATGAGATTTAGTTTTCATATATGTTTATATATTTCTTTATAAATGCGGAAGTGAAGCTTAGGACAACAGATTTTGAAAAGTAAATCTAATTCAGGAATTTTAATCTGCTTTCTAAGAAAATTTTACATTATTAGTCCAAACTTTATTAAATTCATAATAGCGTATGCATCGAAATTGATATTATCGGGTACATACTGTAACACTTAGGTCATGAATTTACAAACACCAATACGTACAACGCTATAGATCTTATTTACTGATAATCACAGTGTTTATTTTACGATTTTACATAGCGAAACAAAGGCGCAAAACGCATATAAACTTCTAAAGTGTGGCATATTTCTTTTAATAACGCTAACATACCATTTTACTTATATGCGAATATGAAAAGGTACAACAAATGATAGTTAGTATTTAAATATTGGTGTTCAAACTAATTAAAGGAGATGATTTTTTTAAACAATGTGAAAAATGTATTCCTTGTTTTTGTATACAATAATTTAGTCTAAACTTAAAATTTTCAATAACTTTTTTGCACATATCTTCATCTATATTATTACTAGGGAAGCGAAAATCGTTAATTAACGATTTCTTAAAACCACTCAAAATCGATATGAAAACGAATATATAATTGGTATTTAACTTAATAACTTAAATTTAAATAACGAAACAAACGGTTTTAAATATAACTAACGATTTAATTTATTTCAAACGATTGCAATTTTATTTCAAAATTTGTCACTTAAAGTTCAAAACCTAAAAGATTTGTCGTTAAAATTAGAAGAGTTTTGATAGGGGGCGTTTTTTAGGTCAACTTTGGGAAAAAATACAATAAAATTTTTAATAAAGAAAGGTTTAATTAAGAAAATCAAATTAATGTCGTTTAAAACTGATGAGAATTGAATTATACCATACATTTTAAAATTTTTTAATGAAACCCATCCTCTAATTATATTAATATTGCTATTTTACTATAAGTTTTTTCAAACGATTTTTCTAACGATTTGATCAATTTTTTCTAACGATTAACAAACTATTTTGCACCATTTTTTCTAACGATTTTCGCGTCCCTATACATAACCAATTAAAGGCATACTAATTACACGCGTTTTTGCAACAACAGTTAATCTCAATTTTTTGTGGTCTCGGGAAATAAATGCGGGCGCGGGAAAGTGATGCGGGCTCGGGAAATAAAGGTATTTTGATGTGGGTCTCTAATATTTTAAATGTTGAATTAACTAACCAAACTTTTACCTTAGAAAACAAAAACTGGTTTTACTATTAATACTCCATCCTTTTTCTGAAGTGTAATTAATAGAGTATCAAAAAAATAGCATTTATAGCATATAATTATAAATAATTGTTTTAAATAGCACTTAAAAATGGAATTTATAATTTAAAAATATTACCTAAATTTTTAAATAAAATCATTTTTTCTTAATTTTAACAATATTATAATCCTGATTTTTATGGAGAAGTTTAAAAATAATTTAAAATTAATTGATATTAAAAACATTAAAAATAGCAAAAAGTATCAATTTTTTGTACATTAAAAGAATTAAAGTTCAAGTAAACAAGTGTGCGCCCATTACAATCTTATTTTTTACGTTGAGAACAAAAAGTTTCTGTAATTTAATCTTTTTATTATTATTTATACTTTCCTGTATATTTATTTAAATCAAGGTTTGCTTATTTTTTTTATTTAAATATTGTAATTGTCGGAGTTTTGTCGAATAATACATTCGACATTTTAAAGATCTATTATTTTGTATATAATCATACTCTTAACACATAAGTGCCATCAGTTTTTATACGATGGAATAATACGTTATTAAATTTTCTAGCTATTTGTGACAAATTGTGAGCAAAAACTTTATTAAGTTATATGAATTGGTTTTGAATCAAATCCTTATTAGATTTTGTAATATACAGTAATTGGCAACAGAATGAAAAGTTATGTTTCAATTTGGAAAGATCTGCAAGCAAAACATCTCAATAAAATATACCTTTAAGATGAATTTATTTAAAATTGTATCTTAAGTTTTTCAGTCCTTGTAAAAGAATCAGATACATTATCTTACTTACCCTAATTGGTGAAAGAACTATAGACCACAATCTGATGGTCAAAACAGTATTTCATTTATTCGCGTAAACTATAAAAACAAAATAACGTAATTCTAGGTTTATACTGTGTTTACTGCACACAAAACTAATTAAGCAAAATAAATATAATAGAAATCGTTTTCAGTAAAACTACTTTGCTTAGAATTGAAAAAGATTAAAATTAGAAATATAACCTAAAAGTACTTTCATTTAATTGGTTTGAGTAAATAAAATCGAATCATTTTCTTAAAACGATTGCGTAGCAATAGTAATATTGTGGTCGTAATAAAACAGAATCAATTATTGAATAATGCTATGAATAGGTTAGCGTTAAAGATCTAAAATTTAGAATCTAAATATAGCGAATAATGCCATTTTAGAGGCCTTTTATTATTAATTTCCGAAGAACTCAATAGTGGAACATTAAACAAAAAATTACATTTTCATTTATCTACTTCTAAGTTAATTATTTATACAAACTTATCTCAACTTTTTATTCCTTGAATATGCTTTGTAACAGAAAATACTAATATGTGAGTGTAATAGTCATTTAACTAAAAGATTTAGTTCCAGAACTAATTGGTTAAATCAATATACTCTCAATAGCAGATCTTTTGCAGTCCAATGTAATAGAAATTGAGTTATCAGTGTATATTTAGTGCGCGTAATTTTGCTGTTGTTCTAAAAGGTATAACTCGGGAAATAAAGAGTTTTCGTGTAACGTTCAAATAAGACAACGCGTTAATAAAATAAACTTTTAACAAAATATAAGTGTATTTATTAAAATAAAATAAAAATCGTTAAAACTATTCGTTAAGCGAATTATAAAATAAAAGAAAACGTTTATCGTTTTAAACAAAGAAAATCGTTTTTCGTATATCGTATGCGAAACTTAAAACGTTAGCGTAACGTAAATTAAATCTAAAACGTAAATCGTAAGTCGAGTCGTGAATCGTAAAATCGTAAAATCGAAAATCATAAAACATAATCCTAAAGAAAGTCGTTGCCAAAGCTTTTATATACTGTGCGCCAAAAATACGTTATAACGTGTTAAGCATTCATTGGCTTAACAGAGTTCCGCATCTGTTTCCACGAAATGCTTAAACGCTTTAAGCGTTTATAACACTCGACCAAAATACTGGGAATTCCGGGATTATGACCTTTCAGTTCAGTCAAATTAAATTACAAAAGTAAATGTTAAGAATCGTGACTTAAGAGCGAATTCATTGTTAGTGAGCTGCTATAAAGGAAGTATAGTGATTATAAAACTTTTTATATATATTAACGTTTATTAGGTTATCCTCAAATTATGGTCTGTTATGTTTAAGAAATAATTTTATTAAATTCATGAGATTTACATGCATTATTTTCAAATTACAGAAATAGATTTATAGATAAACAAACGATAATAAACAATGATTCAAAAATATTAACTAAAAAACTTAGTTTGAAAATTTTCAACGAATTTTATTCGTTGTATTTTCCGGTTTTTTTCTATTCGCATACAAAGCCTATAACAATATTTTTATATTATATTTACTTTTAAATCTTATACAATTTAGGGTAATAAAGGCACTTAAAGTAGAAATATGCATTATTTTTAGTGAACGCATTAAAAAACTATACCGGAGGTGTTCTTATATTTTTAGGATTTATTATTTCAGAACTTTAATGGATTATTATTGTAATTTTGTAGAATGTAATATTTTATTTTCTAGAATTTTTGTCTTTTTTCAACCATTATACTTTAAATATTGTTATCATTTAATTATGATATAAAATGGATCATTAAAAATATTAGTTTCAGATAATAATAGTTAATAGCAAATAAACAGTTGAGTGCAGAATAACTAAAATAATTTAAAATCTAATTAAATTGTATACCTATTACTATGAAAATAAAGTGAAGCCAATGGAGGAAAATTTTATATAATTTAATTAAATTGTCTTGAACTTGTAATTTTAAATTAATTTGTTTGATTAGTCATAATTTCTCAGACTTAACTGCAGTATCAAACACTAAACACTATTGCAATAATGCTATAATACATAACAATCTGTTGCTTTTGGTATAATCTAAGGAATTAATTGAGTCGTTCTATGAAAACAATAGCTTTATTAATACTAACTAAAGTCAGGAAGAACTAAGACTTTAGTTAATTCATTTAGCTTTATTTGCTTACTTGCTGCGAATTTAGCAAGAATATCGCCGCATATATGTTTTAAAAACCTAGACAAGTTTAAGTCTATAAAACAGCACATTTTATTAGTACTTTAACGCGTATCATAAAAACCTTTTTACGCGACAAACATATGCCACTAGTCATGACATTATTTATCTTGCATTGTCATGTAATGTTATTTTTGAGATTTAACTCTAATTTTAATTAATCTATGTTTATTAGTTTGATTATAATTATTAAAATTATAATTTTAATTTTATAACAATAATAATAACTTTACAATGAACTTATTTAGTGTCTGACTATCATTTTTCTATAATTTTTAAAAATACTAAATAAATTGCTAATCAAAAGTACAGTGCAAACACAAACTAACTAAAGTTTAGAATACAAACCTAATTGAAACCAATTCGATTTTGTTTAAGTTTGTAAGTTAATTAAATTACTCATAACTCAAATTGAATGAATGAATTATCAAAGAATATTATTCTAAAATTGAAACTACTTTTTTAGCATTCCTTACACAAATCATTCAAATTCACTTTAAATCTTTAATAAAATCAATGCCCATACACGTTAATTACTTTTCAAAGTAGAGGTGGAAAAAGTTCGAAATTGCGAGTCCTGTCCTGTCCTGCTAATTAGAATGCATAGTCCTGTCCTGTCCAGTCCTGTTAAAGGTAATTTTAGTTCCGTCATGTACTGTCTTGAAAATATTTTGTGTTCATCTATAGCAATGTCTTAATTTAAGTTCCAAAAAATTTCATCAACTTTTGCGCAAATAAACAGAAAGCTTTCAATCAATATATTTCATATTTAATAGTTGCTTAAAAGTTGAATAATTGATAAAATTAAGCTGTAAATTAAACATATTAATCCTGTCGCGAGCAAAATCTAAGATCCTGTCCCGTACAGATATTTTTATGTGACAATCCCGTCCCAACAAATCCCGTAAAATATGGTTAATCCCGATACTGTCCAGTCCCGTCCCGATAATTTTTCCATGTCTAGTTCAAAGTATACGGAATTTTTGTCAGATAAATATCTTCCGGAAACAGAAAGAAATATATCTAACATTAAAGTAATTAAGTATCTGGTGATCAAAGCGTATCAATCGTAACCTATAACCAAGGGGTAAAATTTTCTTTGAGAAAAATTATTTAAATTCTTTGATTATTTCCTCTAATTTCTTTGAGAAAATAAACAAAATTCTTTGATTTTTTTTAAAATAATTTATATTTAGAATTATTCTTTAATATTTTATTATCTGACTTTGCAAAATTCAGATATATCGATTTGTCCCTATCTGTCTGTCTGTCCGTCCGTCATTGTTGCAATTTTCATTGTTGCAATAGTACTTCAAGAGATGTTTTAAAAATCGAAGCTCATAACTCATTCAATCTTGATGAAAGATTTATAAGATTTGTTGATTATTTTAAGCATCAGTTGAAGACATTGGGTGTAATGATTGATTTAAAGATTAATTTGAAAAATGGATTTAATGTGATATATTTGGCAAAATTTGAAAATATAGAATATCTTTGCTGTGATTTTCTTAAAAGCGATGACAACAACTGTACTGAGTTATTAAAACTGATTGGTTTGAAATGTTTGCGTTTAAAAGTATTAGAGATCAAGAATTTGGAAATACCGTTTAATAATGCATTTAATGATAGATTTCAATTGATTCAAAAAATAAATATTAATAAATGTCAAGATTTCAAAGATTTTAAATTTTTAAATAAATGCGTTCACTTAACTCATTTGAAAATTAAAGATATGATTATAATGGAAATGAGTTCGAAAATATTCATTTATATTTACCACAACTAAAGTCAATTCATGAATATTATGAATCATTTGAAAAAGTTGTCGCATTTATGTGATTTGAAAATTCGTTTACTTATTTCGTGGCCTGATTTTGACGATTGTACTAATCATACCGATAATATGATAACGTTTATCGATAATTGTTTAAGTATTAGAAGATTCACTATTTATTCAAATGAATTAAAAATTAATAAAACAATAATTGAAGAATATATTCAACGTAATCAAAGAAAAATTCATTTCCAAATTAATTTCTAATGACATAAATATTAAACCTAAAAACGTTGTTATAGGTTAGCACTAAACGGTTTCACAGCTTAAAAGTTACGATTGCTATAATTGTGATCGAATAATGTTGCAAATACAGTGCTAAACTAAAAAGTATTAATAATTTATTGGTGAATAGTTTATTCAAAAGATGGCATAAATGTATGTGAAGTTTATATAAGTTTATATGTGTTGTTATAGTGATATGTAAATACAATATGGATGTTAACACGTGTTCATTGTGTGTGATGTTACATCCTATAAATTCCAGAATAAACTTTCCGTGTAATAATCAATAGCTAATAATTGCGGATTAGATATGCGTCTTCTATCTATTAATTCAAATCTATTACTTCCGTCTTGGTTTGCACTAATAATACCAGACGAATTATATGGATTAATTGACGAAATTGTGTTCCTTTCAATCCAATACAGTTTGCTGTCCAAAGGGTTATCTAACAAACTTTCGACGACATTATATCATCTAACTTTGGAATAATATGCTGAATATCAGTGTGGTTTATATTAAACACATAAAACGTGTTATCTTTGAAAATATAAATTAAATTGTGAATCCAATCAAATCCCAAAATATGATCAATCTTTTCCATAAGTATTATCGGCTTATTTATACCTAATATGTTGGATTTACTGCCATTAAGTGGTGTAACATATAAAGATGTTTGTTGTTGATTATAATCATATCCTTTCGATTCGAATAAATGCTATAATATAAATCAGTAATTATAACTCCTTTTGATGTAATTAATTGAATTGGATGTTCTATTTCTTGATTAAGAAATGAATTCAAATTTGTAATCGAAATTCCATATTCATTCGAATATATTACCATAATTTTATTGTAACGCTTAATCTTACAAAAGAAAAAAAAATTAAAACAAATGAATTAAATAAACTATAATTATTGCTATATATAGATAAGACTTAAACTACTTGATTAAGCATATAATCTGTTTATATAATTGTCCCGAAGATTTATATAAATATCTCGATTCAGGCGAACACGAATTTTGTTATCCTTACTTATTAATTAATATAAAAACATAATTTAAGACTGAGATTAAACAAACGGATTAACAGATAAACATTTTTAAATTCTTAATCCATTCTCTAAGAAAATATTTTTACATTAATTAAATGACTTTTATTTAAAAAAGATTTTTGCTTACATTTTCCTAGCATTTAATTTTATTGTTAAATGCTTTGTCCGAACAAACACATCGATAAGTGTTATTTGGCATTGGAATGCATAGATGAGAATATATAGCATTTTTACATATATTTTTGATGAATTTGTATTATTAGGTTGACGTGAAGAATCAATTAATTTAAAATAAATTATCCATCCCTCATTCTATAAATGTGTGGTTGATATCAATTTATTTACATTTCTATCGAACACGTAAAACTCATCTTTTGTTATAAAGAAAATCAAGTCGTTATATAATGACATACTTTCGAAAGTTAAATCATCTTTTCGATTCTTAGATATAATATTTCTTTCAAATCTCTTAATTATTTTGCCAGAAAAGTCAAGAAATAAAATACTTGTAGGTTTAGACACACAAATATTGTTGGATATAAAATAAATGATTAAATCATTAATAGATCTATAATCATCAGTTTTGTATAAGACACTATAATCACTTCCATCTTGATTTGCTTTAATAAGTTGTCTCCCATTATTTATCGTCCAAATTATAAATTTATTAATTGGATTTAAAGCCATTGTGATCCATGAACTAACATTTGCGTTAAAACCGTATCGTATTTTCGCATTGTTTACGTTAATAACATGAATCTCATTATTGACTGTAAAATACATCAAATCATGAATCCAGTCGTAAGCAATTGAATCCGTATTTCGAGTGTCAACAAGAAATCCCGTGTTAATAATTTGATTATATTCAGAATTAAATTGTATTCTGTATATACCAATATTTGTTAAAAGAAAGATCACGTCTTCTCCAACATGTATATCAACCATATTTTTATTCAAACCAGATGTAAATATTTCGAATGAGTAATGGTTTTTAATCAAACATTGATTTCCATTATCTATTGTCGTATGATTATCAATGTCTAATCGCATAAATTCCATTGAATTCCATCCCTTATATACGAATAAAATCTTTCATTGTTTCCGATATTTATTGAAATGCTAAACAAAAGTACTTTCACTAAAATTTAAATTTTCATTTTATTAATAATTATAAGAACTGATATAAAACAAAAGACATGTTAGCCATATATAAATATAAAATATTTATACTCATAAAGTATATTATTAAAACTTTTATGTATGTATTCTGAAAAGTTCTTTTAAAAATCAGTTGTAATAAATAGTTTTGGTCTCAAACCGAATTTTAACGAAAATGGCCGCCGAAAATAAAAAATAGTTTCGTTCAAATGTATTATTTTATCGAATTTGACCGATTTAACTACAATAAATAAATATTTTGATCTGACCGAATACGACCGACGATTTTACCATTTTAAACAACAATCAACCGACAATAACCATCATTTGTAATAAACATATAATTAGTAAAAAATCTGATAAATGTTTAACTACTTTCCTCTAACGCAAAACAAAAGACATGTCAGCCAAAAATAAATATAAATTTTTATTACCCATAAAGTTAATCCATTCTTATGATATTATATTATTAGAGCCTCAAAATAATAGAGTTTATAGTATATAGAATTAGCTTTGAAAAAATTGACTAAAATAACATTAAAAATAGCTTTTATTTTTATAAAAAATATCTGAATCAAAGAATAACTATAAATTAAAAAATAAATTTGAAAATTTAGTAAAATAAATTTTTCGTTTATGAAATTTTCCTCATATTATTAAACAAAATTTTATGGGGCACACAAAAATCATCGGATTTAAACGACAATTTTTCAATATTTTTGAAAATTGCATATAAACTAGCAAATTAGCATTTATGACAATAATCAACAAAAATAGCAATTATAGCATTAATAAATGGAGTTTAAACGACTTCTTTTTATGTGATTCGTGTGCAAACAAAATTACAGAGTTATTGCTTATGAAACAAAAAAGTAGCAAATGCTATCATTTTGAGGCTCTAAATATTATATTTTTAGGTTTTAAATTTTTTTCTTAATACACAACCGATTTTTTGATAGTTTTTATAATATATTAGTCATGTATTGATCATTTAATTGTATGTATTAAGTTATTAATATCCAGGAAATAAATATTTGTAGAATCAAAAAATTAGTAATACATTAACTTTAATGCAAAATTATATATTTATTTATACAATGAGATATATTTTCGGCAAAACTATACCATAAAACCTTTGTTAATGGAGATTTACTAAATCCATTATAATTTATAATAATTATATTAACGTTTAAAATTATACTAATTTATTAAATTATCACTTCAAAATTAAAAAGATACCGCCAAAAAGCTAACAAAGTTGGCCTAAGAGAGATTTTCGAATAATAATTTTTTGCCTGATAGAGGACAATTTTCTGACCATATAGAATTTTTCAAAAATTTAAAAAGTCCTATAGGGATGGAAAATGCGTTTAAGACAAAACATTTTTTATCATGAAAACGGTTAAAGATTATAGAGCCGTTCTTTATTTAAAAATTAAACTAATCATAGTAGATACTAAAAATAATTTTTCAAAAATTTAAAAAACTTTATCAGCAATTTATATTACTTTGAAATATTCAAAAATAAATTTGAGCTTTTTCTTGAAGACTTGCATAACATAAACAGGGGACCGTTTAATAACATTTTTAATGTAGATATTTATCCAAAAAAAATCTGGTTCAAAAATGTGAAGGGAAAGTTTAAAAAATTGTCAAAAACGTAAAATCTAGAGATAATTGTATATAAATAGAAAGTTAGTAGTAGTATACCACTTAGAGGTATTGGCCGGTATATTGAAGAAATGTTTAAAATTAAAAA